>JAECWI010000238.1:10945000-11191630 GCA_018150345.1 Drosophila equinoxialis
TCAGTTGTTGCAGTGATTTTCTTTAAATAGAATTTACATGGTTACAGTTGGCCAAAGTTTTTGATAAATGATAAACAAGATTAGCAGAATGATGATAATGATGAATTATGCCAGTGGGTCGGTGTGTGTATGTGTGGGTGTTTGTGCGTCGAGTGAAAGTTTTCTCTGCCTAAGAATGGCAACTATTATGCGCTAATTATGAGAAGCACCAAATAAACTCAACTTTAAACTAATTTGCAATTTTTCCCCAGCCACTCCCTCGCTGCCATAACCCATTTTAATTTCTTACTTTTGCTTTCCGCCATCGTCTCTTTGACACACTCACTCTCTTATAATTTGTTGATGATTTATATTTTTCGGCTTTGATTATGTAGAAGCATCTGGGCTTTAAGTTTTATCCATGTTTACGAGCAGCCTTCATTAGTTTATTCGTTACTATCACAATCATAATTAGAATGCAGAGTGTCATTATCATCTTAATTTTGTTGAATTTTGATTGAAATTCTTGCTATCCTATACCTTTATACATGTACATATCTTCCCATCACCATTTTACTGAGTCTCTCTATCAATCTGTCTGTTGCTCAGACACTGCTTCCTTGATTATGTAATTAAAATGTTTACATTTTTTCATATTAATTGAAGGCGCTTTGGCTTAGCGAAATTTCAAAAATTTTTGCAAAGTACATGCATGTATATATATATATATATATATATGTATATAGAAGGAGTACCTATATAGGAATCTTCTGCTTTTTTGGCTGACAGACACTTTCAACTGAGCATGCCTTCCTGTTGAACTAAACATAATTTATAAGACAAAACAATAACAAACATTCACAATTATTGTTTGTTTTTTAATAAAATTTATAAAACAAAAAAAAACGTGACACAGGTGGACCATGGAATTTCTGTGTTAAAAATAATGTTTCCGATGTCGGCAACAATAAGGAGAACATTTAAATCTACAGTAGGCTCGCTTCCCCAAGTTGGTTACTGCTTTAGCATTCAGCTTTTGTTGCAGCCTTTTCCACTTTCTTAAGGTAAAGAGAGGAAAATAGGAAAATATTTGCCACTCTTGACAGGTGGGGTGCATAAAATGCAACGCTCTATTTGAAGTATGAGTACGGCAGGTGTTGACTTTGCCTGAATGCTTGCTACCCAAGCTTGCCACCGCACTGTCACGGCAATGTCAATGCCACTCGACACGAAAAATTCAATTTTCTACGAATAGAAGTAGTCGCTTTTGTTGTTGCTGTGGACGAAGCCGTATTTATATTGGGCAACAATTTTTCGTCTCCACCTGTCGCACTCACTCTTTCCATCCATCTAACACAGTTTTTGTTGCCAACGACGCATCCCTGGGCCGTCTTTGCAATAAAAAAGATATGCAATTTGATATTTACGCGCTGCATTTGTCTTTTGCTCCTTTTGCCGCTTTGCCTGCACTTTATGTATGTTTTGTGTGCAGGTACTATACATGGATATACATACATATATTTAGGTGTATCTATGAACGGCAATTTAAACAAAAAAGAGTCAATGATAGTTGCCGTTTCTTTGCGTTTGGCATTTTTCTTGAAAAGCTAACGGTCCTTCGTACAATCCAAACTAACGAACTATCAAAACCGAAAACACAAAAAAAAAAAAAATATTGAAAAAATATTTCAATGGAGATGAATGACTGAACTGGCCCCGAGATATTTCTAGAAATTGTGCCTGAAAATATATAATTGAAAACTAATTAAAGAACTATGTATATCATTGTGTCTTGTGTCTCTAGTTTTATAACTTTCTTGCTTTAACTAGATATTAGTTCTAACATGGTGCCAAAACCGCTTTTTCCAGCACAATACGTGAGGGTATCATACGGTGCATACTGGCCACCGATATGGCACGCCATAATGAGATTCTTACTCAATTCATGGAAGTTACACCCAACTTCGACTATGGCAATCGGGCACACATTAATCTGGTAAGCTAAATAATCGGATAAGCTCGTTATTGTAAACAGTAAGTAATCGATGATCGGTTTGTCGTGTAGCTGTGCATGATACTTATCAAGGTGGCCGACATATCAAATGAAGCACGACCCATGGATGTGGCTGAGCCTTGGCTGGATCGTTTGTTGCAAGAATTTTTCGCACAGAGTGCGGCTGAAAAATCGGAGGGATTACCAGTGACACCATTTATGGATCCGGATAAGGTAAGCAAGCCGGGATCTCAAGTGCGTTTCATTGGTTTGGTGCTATTACCGCTATTCGAGGCTCTTGGTGAATTGGTGCCGGAATTAACAGAATTGATTATCATCCCAGTGCGCATTGCTCTCGAGTACTACAGGTGAGAGTGGAAGTGAAAGTGAAAGAGTGGGCGAGAGAGAAAGAGAAGAATTTACGTTATACTTTTTTCCCCCTTAAGGCGTCTTAACGATGCTCAGACAAAGACTCGAAAATCTGTGGCAGATAGCAACACTTCGGACAGCAATAGTGGCACAATGGACTCAAATGCCGCTTTGGTTAGTACACCGGGCAACGACAAGACAACGATGATCCTGGATAAGTCAACAAGTGGTGGAACTAGTCCTGCTGCTCCAGCTGGAGGAGGACCAACAATTGGCTGTGCATCTGGCGGTGGCAATGTTTCCCCACAAATGCCACGCTCTGGCTCTGGCATCAGTGTTAAATCACGACGCAGCATTCCATCACAGAAATCAGCATCGAGAACTTCAGTGGATGAACCGGGTGGAATGGCTGCTGAGTTGCATGATCTGCCCGAGGGTAGTGAGAGCGGAGATTCAGAAACAGCCACCGAAGTGGATGTAAGTTATTACGTAATGTTATTACATTTTCCATTCCCTTAATTATTTGCTAACTTATTGGTTGGGGTGCTTTATTTCTTACAGGTGGCCGAAAAGACTTCCAAATTCAAAGTGGACACGGAGGGCAGCAGCAATCGAAGCAAATCTTCCCATTCGACGTCGCGGAAATCTTCGCGCGAAAAACGCCCCTCAATGGTGGGGGAATTGTGCAGCAGCGGCGGTGGTCAGCGTATACGCAACTCCTATGGCAATATACATGGCTATCATAGCAATCGCTGTCATTTCGGTAACAATCGTGCCGTCAGCCTTGATCAATATAGCACCAACAGCAATAATCGTCGTCTCTCCGATGGCCTGCCGCAGGTAATATCCGATAGTAATGTCTTCTATGGACGTCATAATCGAAGCAGTCTAGAGGCGGGCGCAGCAGCAACGGCAACAACGGCAACGACAGCTACAGCAGCAATGTGTCCACATGAGGATAAAAATGCCAATACCAATTTAGGACAGCAACAACAGCAACTGACTACAACAGGAGCAGTCGAATTGGTAGCTGCAGGAGCAGCTACGTCATCATCGGCCAATGGTAACATCTCCCCAAGTCAGCAGCACCCATATCAGACATTGGCCAGCAATGGCAGCACCAGGAGCAGCGATAGCAGCACTCGAACTCCAGCATCTGCTGTTGCAATTGTTGGAAGCAACAGCAGCAGCACTGGCGGTGGCGCCGCAGGGGTTAGTGGAAGCGGCAGCGGTAGCGGATGGAAATCTCGTCTACGTCAATTCTCTGACTATTTTAGTTTTAGCTTTGACAAGGGCAATAAACGTTTTGGTAGCACACGCAGCAGTCCTTGTCCGCGTCGCGCCAACAATAATGCTGCTGCAGGTGATGTTGAAGCTGCTGCTGCTGCTGGTGGTGGCACTGCTGCTGGCTCAAAGTCTGGTTCCACCAGCTCAGAGGGTGTTGGCGTTGGTAAATTTAGCACCTGCTGCACCATATCGAATGCCGGTGGTGTCTCTGGTAGTGCTGGTGATGCACTTGCGACAGCTTCAAGCACCCATCGTCATCGGGCGTATAGCCTAGATGTACCCTGCAGTGGACGCGGCGGTGTTTCTAGCCTGACACGTTATTCTTCTGGCGATAGTAGTCGTAAATCATCTCGTCTAGATGACGGCAGCAGCAATAATACCCTACACAGCTCTGAAGCAGCAACTGGTGTAGGTACTGCAGTTGGAGTGGGAGGAGGGACTTCTGCTGGTACTACAAATGCTGCCCCCTTGGCATCTAGTCTTAGTATTGATATGGGTTTGGCCAGTGTCTCAATATTGGAGGCAGGACCAAAGATTTGACAACAGGGGAGCATTAACATCAACACCACTAGCACCATCACCACCATAACCACCACCGCTGCAACCGCAACCACCAAGAACACTTTGATACCTAATCAATGCCATCTGCTGGCCCTAATGCAACCACAGCAAAAAGAGACCGAGGTCATCGACCACGAGGCCGAGGTACAAGTAGAGGGAGATGGGAATCAAAGCCCTGAAGTGGATACATCTGAGGCAGAGCATGACGTGGGCTCCAGTTGTGAGGTTTCCTCTATGTCCATAACCGTCTGGTCGGCCATCGGGCAACGTTTAAATGCCCTTATTTGCCATTGCTGTGAGCGTAAATTGCCCGAACCCGAGAATGTTTAGGAAAAAAACAAATTCAAACTCATTGTTAAATGGATTTTTAATTATACATATTCGTATCATTCAATTATTATTACATATTTTTTTTATTAGCTTCTGTTATTAACATTATTTTTTTTCTGTAAGTTTAAATTTAGTTTTTAGTAAAACGGATTATTATTTCGCATTTATTAAACAAACCAATCAATAATAATAGAACTACACATTCTATATGCATTATTTTGTAAGTATTACTTTTTTTGTTTTTGTTCAAAAAATTTCAAAATCTAAATAGAGTAATACATAATGTTCAATGGAAAGTCTTAAAGAAACAAATATAAGTTATTAAATAATTGGATATCTCTATTGAACCATAATCCTTCGCAACCTAAACCACCAAATCGAATACACCCAAACTTTCGATTTCATCATGAAAGATTTATAAAAAGTGCACAACATATTGCCTTGCTAAAAATGCAAAGGCCATTGTAAGCTTGAAACTGGATCAATCGCAAACAAGAATGGCCTGCTTGCAATAAATCATATACTGTCTTTAAATCTGAATTTGATGTCATAATTAACGGCATAACACTGATATGAGAAC
This sequence comes from Drosophila equinoxialis, assembly GCA_018150345.1. Lineage (NCBI taxonomy): Eukaryota > Metazoa > Arthropoda > Insecta > Diptera > Drosophilidae > Drosophila > Drosophila equinoxialis. The sequence continues at coordinate 10,950,100 of JAECWI010000238.1, forward strand.
GCAAAAATAATAAAGTCTTTTTTGAATGTATTGTATACCATCGTGTCAAACATATAATATTTGATGGTAGTATTTGCTAGTCAAATAGTTATTGACTTTGAGAAAATAGGACAATAACTTTCCATTTAATTACAGTTAGTAGTTGTGGCCATTTGCTGTGTCCATGAGTCGTTCTATTCGATCACCTTGGTATTTGAATTGAGTAACTGATTGGAGTGGGCCACATGAACCGAATGCCGCCGTGTTTGGAAATCGCGTAACTGAAATTTTCTGTTTTTTTTTTCTGCTGTGGCCGACAGGATTGCTGCATAATTGCGCAAAACAAATTTTTGTATCGGCTATCCCTCTCTCTTTCCTTGGCTTCGAATTCTCCGCCCCATTTTGTCCATGTACGTCTAATTCTATTTGCTTGTACGTGGTTTTCACATTTCCATCGAAAACACCAGCAACAACATTTACCCACTCATCCTGTTCTATATATCCATCCATTCCCATGTGCCCCTTATTGAAAGTCATCGTCAATGTCATCAGATTTTGACTCCCTCTCTCTGCCAACGAGATTGGGCTCTCTGTGTGTATTTGGGCTCCAGAGCTCGTCTATTTTCACGGTTATTAAATTCGATTTTACAAAACTTGCTGCTGCTGCTGCAGTAAAGCTGTTGCTAGCAGCACTCAATTATCAGGTTGGCACCATGGGACGATGTTGATTATGATGCAGATGCAATGTGTCACTGCTTTCCTCCTTTATTCTTCTTGCCAAATGAATTTCAACTCAGCGTAGAACATAACAGCTAGTTTAAAATAAAATAAAAATTTTGTTTTTAAGAACACAAGAAGTCATTTTTTTCAACTCTTATAATGCTGTAGAAACTGTTACTACAATGTCATATATTTTAGGGAGTATCGTTTGTCCCTCGTTGTTGAATGTTTCATATTAACTGAAATAACCGTCTTCGAATGTGATTATGAATGAATTACAAATTTGCTCTGTAGTGGAACTGATACATATATAATTTATACACCACATTTTTTGACTACATTGTCTAGAAGCTTCATAACTTCCATTGCAACGATTTCAATGACAATGTACATCCATGTTATTATATTATCCATATTATTTTTAATATAACTATTTTGTTGAATTTCTTTAATTTAAGTTTCATTCAACTTATTTTGTTTTAAACAGCCAACAAGTTGCATTTACTCTCCAAGCCAGACAAAGAAACAGACAAGTGAATATAAAAAACTAAGGAACTAGCACAAATGAAACCTGCATGCCTATGTATGTATGCATAGGTAACTATATTTACATACACATAATTCACATACAAACGTCATCAAAACAACTTTTTTTTAAATAATCTTATAAATGATAAACTATTTCACATATCCTGCGACAAAAAGAACACACAAAAAGGAAATCAAATAAAAGGAGAAAGGCAAAATAAAAATGCCAACTAATGAACTAATTAATCTTCAATGTAAATTTATGTATGTAATTAAAAATAAATGTACTGTACAAAAACACACACATACACACTTATATACAAGTGCAAGAAAAATGATTTAATGGATAGTTTACATAGAGAGGGATTTTGGCCAGAGATATATGAATGCATGAACCAAGCTGGCACTTGGTGCAGTATATTAAAATTTACACATATACATACATATGAAAATCAACCTGTTTATACACAAGAAAAAATATATAAAGATACATAAATATAACATGTACATGTTTTTTTTTTTTTAAATTCACAAACCATATATCAACAAATTTTGAAATGTAATGTATGTATTTAAACGTCTAGTAAAATATTTGAATGAGTGCGTGTCCTTACACATACATATTTCTATGTGTATATGCGCGTGTGTGTCTATCTATCGACAATTGACTACTTTCTATATATTATATATACATACATATATAGATACATATATATAAATTTATGAATGTAACAAACCAAAGTCCCTAAAACCTTTGTGTTATTAGAGATATAATCTAATTACACACATACACATTTACACACACTCAAACTAATACACATGCATATATATCTATGCATATACATACATGTATGAACTGTAATGTCAACGTGTAATTATTTGTACTATTTTTGTGTTTTTTTTTAATGTAGTTAGATTTGAACTTCAGCTAATTTATAAGTAAAAATATAATTGCTTTACCCATATACAGCTGTATACAGAGTTGTGCCTTTAAGCATTACCATTACTTTTTCATTAGCATTGAAAAAAGAATGCCAATGAAATTTTTTCGTTGGCATTAAAAAAAATCCAACGAATTCTAATGAAATTGATTTTCATCGGCAAAAGAAAAGAATTTTTTTAAAAAATTGGTACAAAATAAGAACGAATTAGGAAAAATGGAACGAATATGTTGTAAAATTGTAAAAAAGTTATGAAAATTTTGAAAAAGTAACAAAAAACCAGAGGGCCGACGCTAACTTCGACCGCGTCAAAGTTTGTATACTCAACAACAACAACAAAAACAACCAGCCATCTCCGTCCGCCCGTCCGTCCGTCTGTAATCTCAAAATACCAAATTTGATCAAAATCGGAATAACAATAGCCAAGTTATGGATACAAACGTTTTTCCATAAGGCCGGAGTTGGCTGTTGGCGGGTGGGGGCGCTAGGGTACTTGTATTCATGTGAACAGAATTTGTAAAAAAACGTAAATGCATTTGTTCAATAAATTTAAAATATTTGTTTAATTTTCCTAACTTTTTAACGCGTTTTTCCAAATTTTTGCTTAATATTTCTTAATTTTTTACCATTTTTTTTTAATTTTTCATATTTTTAAAAAAGTTTCAACAAAAAAACTTTTTTTTTCTTGATTTGAAATTTTTTTAAAATTATAATGCTAATGAAAACACAATTTCATTGGCATTATTTAATGCCAAACGAAAATTTTTCATTTTTTTTTTCATTTTCAATGCCAATGAAAAAATTTTGACAAAAAATAATTTTTTGCAATGACAATGAAATTGATTTTCATTAGTATTAATTTTGTTCAATGCCAATGAAACAAAATTTCATTAGCAATATTATTTTTCAATGCTAATGAAATGACCAATTATAACAGTAATGCATTAGGAACGACTCTGTAAGTATATATGTATTTACACATATACGTCAATACGTATAAATGTTAGTATATGTATGTACATGTACGAATTACTTGAGATATAAATTTCTTTAGACTTAACAAAAAAAGGGAAAAAACCAAAACTAAACGAACACATCAAAAATTGATTTGTTGCCTTATTGTATTTTGGTCTTTAATATGTCTTTGTACAACTTTGATTTTCTTCACCGCGTTAAAGATCAACTCACACTTCGAATGTTCGAATAAAAAATAATAACAAAAAAAACGAAGAAGAATAAATCCTTCTTCTTGCCACCACCACAAACAACAACAAAAAACAACAAATAACAACTTCCCTTTGTTTTAAAAATGAAAAACATAAAGACTAAAACTTGAATTTAAATACAAATAAAAAACAAAACGAAAAAAAAAAAACGTAAAAAAATAAGAAAACAAAAAACTTTCCACTCAAAAAAAACTAACTAAATTATATATAAATGTATAACTTAACAAGAAATTCTAGGTGTTTTACAAAATGTATAAAAAACCCAAAAAAAAAAAAAAAAAAATTAAAATTAGCTTAGGTACAACAACAACAACAAAACTTTAAACTAAACTAAAAGGAAACTAAACCAAAAGCTTTTCTCGTTGTACAAACAACAAAAATACAACACACAAAAAAAAAAAAAACAAAATAGAAAGATACGACAAAATAAGAGTCTATTTTTTGGCAGTCAATTAAAAGTGCTTAAGCCCCCAAAACTCAGACCACCTCTTGCCTCGTGGCCGCATTATCACTACTACGTGTCTACCTGTCATAATGATGCGAACAAAAATTAACATAGTTCATAGTTCAAGGCAAAATTCATATGTGCTTTGTGTGTTTGTGACGATATCTAAGCAATTTGGACCAAAAGCAAACATGAACACAACTACACACACAGAACACAAACACACACACGCAGATACATCCGAAACGTCAATGACATGATTTATATTGTAGTAAATGTAGTCCTCATAAATCGTATCTGTTGTAGGTATCTCTCTCTCTCTCTATTTCTCTTCTTATCTGTCTCAACCACAACTACCTGTCGACTAAATACCTAACTACTAACTAAAGATAAAAGATAAATCCAAAAACGAAAACATGTAGCAATCGAGCTCAAGGTGTGCATCTTACTTTATACTTTTCTATGTGACTAAAACGAACAAAGTAAATATGTAACAAAAAAGAAAGACATTAGGGAAAACTGAAAACAAAAACCCACAAAATAAATGCCAGCAACAAGTGACTACAAACTTCCAAAATGGTTTCCACATTGCATCCCTCTCCCTCTCTCTCTCTCTCTCTCACTCTAACTATCTTCCTCGTTCCCCTTATGTATGTCCCAGTCTCCATTTATTTTAGATTCATATACATAATGTCTAGCCAAGAATCACATGAAAAATACGTTGCATTACACTTTGTGCATTGCAATTCGAATCTGTTAACGTTTCTCCGAGTGGGAGATTGGGCAATCTACTGTCGAGACGCATTTCAACAATAGGCAAACCACCGATAATGGACCACAGTAGTGCATCTATAGCTCTCCATCCCTAGATACATATTTCCGTCATATAGATAGACCTCTGTCTATCCATATGCGCATATGTAGCAACATACAAATCTAGCCCCATATATACAAACATATATGTATTTCTGCTTACCAGATACTATATAGAGCCTGAATCTCGGGACTAAGTGAAAGCCTTTAAAAACACACAAAACAACAACAAAGACTACAAATATATTATAAAACAAGAAAAAAATAAACAAAAAGTGAATCAAATCCAAAAAGAAAAAGTAGCATTCTTCGGCAGGCCGAAGTTGAAATGCTCTAATACACAGAACCCAACTTACTCAGACACAGAAAAAAACATCAAGAAAGGAATCTATGTATACACACATAAATATATATAACTCAATAGCATAAGTAAAGCATTTGGAAGCATTCTTCGATGTTTTGTTGCAGTAATTGAAAAATCTTTTACGAAAAGGCCTTGTGCGCAAAGGACATAACTAAATAAGTGTTGATTGATGTCAATGAATAGAATCTCTTCATATTAACTATACCAAATGTATGTATACAAGGCGAAATCCATTGTTGTTTTTAGAACAAACCAATTAGAAAATAAACAACTAAATGAAAAAAGCAACAACAAACACACAATACAAAAATTGAATCCAAAAGTAGTCAGATAAAAAGTTTTGTGCCCATAATAATGGCAAATGATGTATGTATCCGTGTATGTGTTAAGTATACAGTCTACATAGATCATGCATACAAATACATGTACATATATACATACATATATGTTTATATACATACATATATGTATTGGTATCAAGTTAAAAACCAAGTGTCTCCCTCTGAGCCCTAAAAAAAATCAATTAATAAAAGCGCAGTATTTGAAAAAGTGTCAGCCAGAGCATGGTGCAAAAACAAGCAGATGTGACATCATTACTATAATCTGATTGAAAATTAATCCTTTGAAGATTTTTTGAAATATAACTTTAATATACATAGAAATCGAATAAGTTTTAATTTCGGCACCTTTGACTTTTGCCATTTAAAAAAAAGTACCTTAAATTTTCCCAATTGATGGGTCACTTTGAAGTCATAATCTGCTTGTTAAACTTGTAACTTCAGGCAAACCAATTGAAACCGGAGAAAAATGTAATATACAATTGAAATACATAGTAAACTACATACTTTACTTCACCATAGATCAGTCGATTGATAAGATAGATAATCAAATAGAGAAGCACTCAACAGCAGCAATCAGGTTGGTGAGTGGCGGTAACAAAAAGAACTAACTTACAAGTAAACAGACATACACACACACACACATAACATAAACACAAAAAAAATAATATATTGTGTAATTTTCAAACGATATAGCTAAATAATTGCAACAAATTCTTAACCAAAGAGCAAAGCAAAATATAGTTATACAATAAAAACCAAAAAATTATAATGAAATTCCCTCAAAACATATACATTTAAATAAAAATCTTCAGACGTACATCCCCATAAATATATATATATAATATATAGAAACCGATGTGAAAATAAAGCAAAACTATTTCAAATCAAACAAATAAACATACAAAACTTTTCTGAAATGCATTTAAATGGTAATACAACAAATATTTCAATAAAAATTACTTGTATTGTAAACATTTAAATTATAACAAACACATACACACCTAGCTATATACATACATACGGAGAGAGCTTATGTATGTGTATGTGTGTAAAATACCATCAACAAATCATAAACACACAGACAAACCCGCTCACATACTTTTTCTTCATATTTTTGTGTAAACGTAAAATTTGTGGAAGACATACAAAAAAACCAACTTTAAACAAAATATGAACTAATGAATGAATATGAAATACAATATATTGAAATAAAAACATTTCCAAACTACTTATTTAAAAAAAGAAAGAAAAAAAAACATACATGTCAGCAAAGTTTTACTGTTATCGGCAGAGCTGTACTGTTATTTCAGGTACCAATACTAAAGACGACATTGGGATCCTCTGACTCGCGGGGCTTTCGATTTTAAGGATATTTTGCAAAATTTCATTTTAATCAAATGCCCCAAAAAGTGTGCTAAGATTTTCACTTTGTGTTAATATTCATATTTAAAACTTTTCGGGCACAGGCCCCAGAGTGCAGAACTGTCGCCGTGGTTACGAAAGCGCAAATTCAACGCCACCAAAGTTTAGTGCTGTCATCCCTCGTCGACGGTGGCGACACCAGGAGTAGCTGCGTCGCGACACTGCGGTGGCGCTGCAATTTAAACAAATGTCAAATTTGACAAGCTTGCATACTTTTAGGACTTATGACCACTCTAAATCATTTTTTTTTTTCCATTTTTTGATTATAGAATTTTTGTATAGAAACCGTTTAAATTGATTGAAATCTACATTTATGAATCAATATAATCATCAATCATAAATAAAGGTTTTGAACTTGTAATTCAGTTCGTTTTTGTTCAGTGTAGTTAAAAGCTCCTATGCTCGCGTTCGACTCTTTTGTTGGACTCCATTGCTCGAGTTCGACTCCTTTGCCTGATGTTGGTACAATTTTCCACGATTTTTACTCTTTTGTTCGAAGTTGGGGACTTTTGTTGCATGTTGGCAGCTTCCATTGAGCTGCGACCCCCCTTGCAACATGTTCAACAGAGCACTGGCTATAAATAGACCCGCCAAAACGGCACGCCGTCAAACATCGTCAAACATCAACATAGTGCGTTTGTGAACAGCTGAAATTTTTATAATTTTTAATTTTTATAAGTTTATCTCAAATTAACCAATAGGCTATGAAATTTTTTATGTATATATACAAATATATATATATGTATATAATGAAGTGCGCGTGAACAGAAGAAGAACGTGAGTTCTAGACGAAAATATATCTTATACATATTAACAAAAATTAATTTACTTTTCTTCATTTATTATATTTAATTTCAAATTTAAAGTCCGTCTATTGGGTTAGTTAGAGTTATTTTTATTGTGTTTTTTCTTCATTCTCCACTTTTTTTCTGTGTGTGTGAGCGTGTAATTGAGTGTGTGAGTGTGGGCGCTAAACTTAAAGTTTGTTGTCAACCATACATACATATAAAGGACACATAAAACGCACACAAAAAATACAAACGAATAAGAAGTAAGCGACAAACAAAACCAATCAGCAAGCATCAACTCATAAAATGTAAAGGACAAGGCAAAAGGAATGGAAAGTGTAAAGGAAGGAGAGCTGTCAAGGGCCATGGAAGGCATAGGCAGGTTGACGCCTAGGCCAATGCAAAGTGAATTGTTGTTGTTTTTATTGCTGCTGCTGATTTTGCCGCATTAAAGTAGCCCCCAAACTCCTTGTACTGTTTCTGTTTCGGGTTCTGCTACTGCGAGGCAGCCACACGCCATTTTGACGGCAACGTGCTTCGTTCGAGTTACCTTTTTACCTCTCGACCGAGGTGTGTGATGTTTTCTTTCTTTTTTTGAGGTCTTTTCTTGTTTTAATATGTGATTGCTGCTGCTCCTGTTAAAGTATTTTTAGTGCTTTCGTGCTTTATATGTAAATAAAAGAATTGTTAGTTTCGCAGACTTAACATTTTTACGTGAGATGTAAAGTTAAAAAAACGAAAGAAACATACATCCTTGAAATATCCTGCCCAGAAAAAATCACACACTCACGGAGAGAACAACAAAAAAAGCAGCCAAAAGAAAGCAAACAGAGAAAAAGAGGGAAAATCAATGCGAATCAATGAAAGAAAAAGGGAAGAAAATACATCCAATGGGGATGGTGCTGTTGGAGGTGGCAACCGTGGTTGTGGTTACGGTGTCAAAGAGGCGAAGGGCCTATAAAGTATAGCAAATAATTTATCCAATTTTAAATTAAACCACATCAAATACTCTTATAGAAATGCAAATGTACAGCATTTTTATTGGCATCGCCATGTGCCAAGAACCAAAGAATCCATCCTATTGATCCGCATACTCCTCTTTTCCCTGGCACTTCCCGTCTTGCACCATCACCACCTCCGCGTTGGACCATACCCAAAATAATGTTGTAAACATGCGAGGTCGCCGCCAATACAAAACAGCTGATCCAAGAGTTCGCTGCAAAATTGCATACGAAAGAGAAAGCTTGCCCAAATGAGTAAAAGAGATAAAATTGACACAGACCCAAAACATCGAATCAGAGAAGCACAAACCAAGCATTCTGCACAGTGGGTCCAATCTATGTACTATGTGGATAAAAGCTAATACATAGAATCAATATGATTAATGGATTATTTTCGATAAACATTCCATTCCATTTGATTTGATTTTAGAAAGACTCCAGTATACGTTTTTGTTTCTAAGGATTATGAAAGTTTAGATTTTAGAGATTACTTTGCATCCTTAGTTATGTGCATACATATGTATGTATTTATCGAATTATCTTTCCAATGCCTATTCAAGTTAAACCATTCAACTCAAACTGTCTATTTACAGCACATGGACAGGCTGCTACCGCAAATCAAGCCAAGTAAACTAAGCTAAAGTGAAAGTAAAAGAAATAGAATAAGGAGGAGGAGAAAAAGAAGAAGGCATCGGGCCGCTGCCAAGTTCAAAATCAACACCTGACAATGACAACAACTGCAGCAACATGGCGCCCGACAGCAGCAGCAAACGCGTCGACGTTGCCAACAGCAGCAGAAACAGCAACAACAACAAGCTTAGAGCCAACAATTAGAACAAAAACAATAACAGCACCAAGACCAACAACTACAACAATAAGAACAATCAATGGTCTCAGCACGACATGGCGACCACGTCTACGCAGCGACTGTACGGACGCAGAAGCTGAAATAACGGCAACATTATCAGCAGCAGCATCAACGACAACAGAAATGAAGAAGAAGTTGGAACGACAACGTCGATGCCGACGCCTGCCAACAACAATGACGTCGACGTGGCTGCCATTGCCACTGCCAACATCATGTGCGACATCCTGGCTGCTGATGTGCCTCTGTCTCCTCAGTTACTTTTGCTGTTACACAGGTAATAATAAGCGGGCTATGGTGCGCGCTAAAATACATTCCAGTACCAAAATATGTACACTTGGAAAATGTTTCGATCCCAACCAATATAAATGATAAATATGACTAACTTTAAAACTAATCAATAGAGAATTCTTCTAGACAAAACCAATTAATGTGTACATACATACATACATATATATGTATATACATATATACATATGTAGGTACATATGTATGTACATATATTAATGTACGTCCATAGAATGATTAGTTTGAGAAATTGCGATTTATGATTACCGCTAAAATGAATTCTTGAAGTAATTTTTCCATGAGGTAAGGGCATTTAAGCAATTCTCGTTTAGTGGCTGCGTACTTAGGGTCCTTGACATCCTTCCATCATTTTGCAATCATTCGACAATTCCTTATTTGTGTTTCTTTGTAAGCACCGACCAATAATCTATGGGCTACATTTATTTATCCTATGAAATACCTGATTAGGTATAATTATGTAAACGCCATAAGTTGAAAAAAAGGAAATTGAAATTAATTTTGAAAAAAAGTAAAGCACACTTTTGCAATCCTTTCCACTTCTGTACTATGATGATGTCCTTTGTCGTCTTTGTCTACGTGTTCCCCTGATCTTTTATTCAACTATGTAAATTGTTTGCCAACAAACAAATACAAAGAAGAAAAAAAAAACTTGTCAGCTCGTGCCATTCTTTTTGATTTTGTTGAAGGTTGAAGGTTCAACAACAAGAAAATGGAAAAAACAAATTCCCAAATTGTTGTTTCCACACAGTAGAAACCTGGTACAAAGAACGTTCCCTTAACATGTGCACTTGAAGTGCGAACTTGGGAGCAACCAGAAAAATAGAAAAGCAAAAAAACCAGAGCCAAATAATAGAACCAACAAACAAAAAAAAAAAAAAAAAACAGAAATATGAGAAGCAGGCGTTATGAGTGGGTGTGGCATTCATCGAGCGACCAGGGCAACAATGCACAGCCTTGACTTTGCACATGCCATCAAAAGTTTTGGCCTACTTTGTGGGAGCGTCTTGCACTGGTGCGGAGGGGCCCAAATTGGTGCTGGGGCCTGTGCTGGCACTACTATCCCTTTAAACCTCACTCCCCTATCCCGGGAGGATTTCTCTTCCTCATCGTTGACGGTGTCGTTCTCCTCGGCACGCAACCATTGAATATTGTCGAGTATGTTGGGAGGGATGGCAAATCGTACAATTAATTTTTTAACGCTTTGCACAACAACTGCAAAACAAGAAACAACAAACAACAAAAGTTTCTCCTGTGACCTAAAAAATAACTGAAAAGAACGAACTGGTCTGGGCAAGCCAAGTCAAGAAGCAGAGAGAGAAAAAAGTGATGACGAGCGGGATGGTGAGCGGGAGCTGGCTGGAGAGGTAAAAGTGGGCGAAACAAAGCAAACGATTGTCAACATCATCAAGTGGAAAATGCATTTTAAAGCAGTGCGTCGACATAGGGCTGACAACTGAAAAACTGAAGTGCAACAGCTACTGTAGTTCAATGAACATGGAACCACTGTAATTGAACATTGAATATTTATGTTGAACACAAAAGTGCACAAACATTCAAATTTAAGTATGTATGTATGTGAAATAAATATAATAAAAAGTATGTACATACAATACCTAAAAGAGTTTGAAGCTTAAAAGGATCTGCGAAATCTAGGTGTTCATACGAATAGACGGACGGTCGGGCGGACTGACGCACAAGGTTAGTTCGACACGGCTGTTGATGCTGTTCAACAATTTCTTTATGGGGTCAAAAAGCTTTCTTCTATCATTGCATCATATATTAAAATAAATATTAAATATATTCATCGCCCATCTACATTCGTGAATTGATCATTTGAACATAAATTAGATAATGCTATACAAAATTCGTTTATGAAAAAACAAATCTGCATCGAACATCCAACATACAGATTTTGTCAAATTAAAAAACAAGAGAAAAAAAATTTCTTCAATACCGCTTATAGTGAATATCGGTTATAGCGAGACAATATGGCCGTATGTACCCAAATACATATCTACATATGTATATATGTACATATGTACATACATACATACATACATGTATATATTTCGTAAAGTATCAAAAAAGTAGCAGCTTATGGCCATAATAGTTTTACTTTTAGTTTTTATGTACATATTCGTATCTCATTCACACTTGTATCTTATCTCTTTGGGGTTCTGATGTTTTATATGAAAAGCCATGCCATTACAAAATTTCATAGAGATACACCAAATCCTTCCCTGATTTTTCGTTGAACACTAAACGACATATTGGGCAGATGCGGATGACAAACATGGCTATATCGACTCAGCTTCTCATGTTGATCAAAAATATATTTATGGAGTCGGAAACATCTTCTTCTCCAGGTTCTCTGACCAATTTTACAATACCCTCTGCAAGGGGTATTGTGTGTGTATGTAAAATGGAGTTCTATGCATTTATGTATGCATGTATATACACAATTTTTCGATCAGACTCAAGTGTGTATTGGTGTACGTAATGTACATATGTAAACATGTATATATGTGACATGTTGCATTTAGCAGTAAAATATGTGTCTGTATGTGTGTGTGTTGCAGTGACACACATTAAGCCAGAGAGGCTTATTTAAACACCACGTGTTCAACTTGGCCAAGGCACGGTCGTCTAGTCATGAACGATCGATAGTTCAACTAATTATCCAAGCAATGCGGGAAGTGGGGTACAACTCTTGGCTTAGTTGACTGGCTACACTCAAGAGCAATCTTGCAAAATAGTATACTTCTGGTGTATTTATGTACATATGTAGAATACATAAAATAAAACTGTGTGTGTGAAGTGTCATCGAATTATTCAATGGATGATAATCAGCAATGCACAGCAACACAATGGAAAGAAGCTTTTTTTCTAATGGGTTGATAACATGCTCAACATTAGCAAGGGTCATTTGGTTTGCACGTTGACAACGAAAAAAAAAGAGAGGGAAGGCATGAGGAACATGAGACATGATGACACATTGGAGAACAGCGGCAAGTGTCGGCAAGAGTCAACGCTCAGTGTCGTTGTAAATGCGAAAGCCTCATGGCCAATGGGTGCTTATTCTTCTTCTACTTTTTTCCATGTACTGCTAATTACATTGCACACACACACACACTACAAGATGGCGTTCAAAATGGTTTTATAATCTTTGTTTCCGTTAACAATGTGCCAAAGGCAACTGCTTTGATGACAGAATTTCTCTCACACTTATCTAAAATCTCATTAAGACCAATAAGTACAAACATATGTTTATTTGTATGTATGTCTGTAAATATATGTATGTATGTACACACAGGTGGTACAGGTCTTGATTTCACCAACAGGACACTACAGTTCTCAATTACAACTCTTCCTTAAAAAAGTTACCACAAATTGAATGAAATTAATTGAAACAGAATTTAATTGAAGTAAATCTAAATTATTTACAAATTGTTGGTTAAGTAATGTTGGTAACGTAATTATCAAAATTATAAAACCAAATTTTAAATATTAAGTGAGAAAATTGAAAAATATCATTTTGGTTATAATCAAATGTAAATTTATACTAATTTTTAAATTGATAATACCATCCTAAATAAAAAGTTTATTAAAATGACATTTTAATGTAAAAGCAAATCATTAAAATTTTATAATGACTGAAAGGAATTTTCATATGTTCTATGTTTTGCGTGTATGAGTCACAATTTTACTTAGCAATTTTCAATGTACATACATATTTATAATTAAATGGCATTTGGAAATCAAAAAAAGCTTGAAGAGTAATAGAGATAAAGGGGAACTGAGGAATTGTCTTTTATTGATTTTAGGCAGCAAAAATAGAACAAAATATGTCAATTCTTTTGCCTTTTATGTGTCCACCCCCGACCATTATTAATCTATAACTTAATCATATATTACAAACGCTTAATTACAGGGCGATGGTGAAGAGATGAGGGGAAGGGGAGTATCTATCCACGACCCGCACCCGTTTCCGTCCTCGTCCTCGTCATGAAAATGTCATAACAAAAGCTATTTATACGTAAACCGCATGGCTGGACATAAAATCGCCTGCGTCGCTATGACCTGACCTGTTGGAAAATTGCCCAAGTCAGGACATGAACATGAAGCGGTGGTGGGTAGAATGTGGGACCAAGGGTCAGGGATTGTCAGGTGCAGAGCAGGTTGGAAGTGAAAAAGCCAAGCATTAAAAAGTAATAAGCATAATTGTGAAATGCTGCCAGTCCCTGTCCATGCCTGTCCCTTTCAAAGTTTTCTCTTAGTACCACGAAATGCATTCTTAAGTTCTCGTCCTTCGTCTTTCTCCTCTTTGTCTCTCTTCCAAAGACATTGGGCAAAACGTATGAGGTCAGTGGGCTTAAACTCTGACTCAGGAGGCTGGTAAATTGTTTGGTTGACAGCTGGCGCGAAAGTTCCACAGTTTCCCTTTTTAATTATTCAGAATCTCAAAAATTGCGGCCTAAACGAAACAGTGGGATATAGAGCCTGTCACAGAGAAAATGTGTGAGAGAAAAGTAAAAGCAAACAAACAAAATAAACAAACAGCTGCAATAGCAGCAACACACAATGTCGCCTGTGTATAAGACAAACAAACAAACAAGCAACAAATCTCACAAAAGATTGCAAAACTTGACTGTATTTTAATGTCTCATACAACATACATAGATAGACAGATACTCATTGAATTGAATTCCTTTGAATTAGTCACATTTAGACGTAAGCAATATTCTGTTGCTGTTCTGTTTTATTCATTATTTTTTTTAAATATGTTATTAGAAATTTATTTTAATCTTTTTTCGTTGTATTAAATTTGAGTATCTTATTCACCATATAGTCAGTAGTTTCCATTCTACAGCGTTTCTTATTTATCAAGTTTTTAGCAACCGAAAAGGCTCTTTCGTATGATGCACTTCTTGATGGAACGGCTAAGATTTTAGAGCGACGTTAAAGAGAATGGGAAATAGTTGTTTGTTGTTTATCCACCAATTCAGAACATCGAAGTCTGGACTATAAGAAATATTCACATTTTCAAATATTCGAAATATTAAACCCATCTGTACACACAACCTGTGTACTCATAATTATGGTTGGTGTACAACTTCCCAAACGGAGATAAATGGGGTACTTATTAACTCAACTATTACTGTTAATCACTCTAAGTGAGTACAGTAAAAATATTATACACTATTTCGATAGACACATACTTGAATATACTGCACAGCAAAAAATGGGTACAGTATTTTTAAGAACACTATACTACTGTACAGTACTATGGCGTTGGAATTTTTTATGGTGACGTTTTCATACATTGCATTTGGTTCGTTTCCAGAACTCAAGTTGATCTTGCATTAACAACAAAAACTTTACGCCAACTCATTTTTAATGGCCGTTCGAAACGACGTTGATATTGCATTGAATTCCAGTTTTGTTCATTCTAAGCGTAATCTAAAAAACCTTGAGGTAATCAAAGTGAACGACTGAAGCGATTAAGACATTAAAAAACTACGCAAAACATATATTATCTGGCTTTCTGGGCGCAGTTGCTCAAGATTTGAGCTCGGTATTTGAACTCGACAACAATTTCTAATTGATAATCTCTGAACTGGGGTTCATTTGTGTAGCCGGATTAAAGTGGAGCATCTTGCGAGGGTTTGAATTAAAATATTTCATTCTATTTCTTATTACCTTGCAGATGCTTTAGAAGAAGATTGTGTTGACTTTCAGGGCAATAAAGTGAATCACGGTATGCTTTATGTGCCCGGTCCAGGTGTTTGCAGTTTATGCGTTTGCTATCATTCCGAGCCACTCTGGTGCAAGGCTATCTACTGTGATCCGCCCTATGTAAGCATATGGCAATAAGAAAATACTTTAAAATATTTTGATTGTTTTTCGTTATTTATTTTAGTTTTGCAAGAATTTTCGTGTCGGTGAACGTTGTTGCGAATTTGAATGCCTTGATCCGCCCGGCGAGGATAAGCTATATCAGGTAATATTAATGAGTAAAAAAGAGGTAAGTCGTCCCACCGACTTCGGTATACCGTACTTCCTGGAATATTTTAAATTGCGAAGACCAAATGTACATATGTATGTATGTATGTACATATGTCGCTCACCCTTACAAACACAGGAACATTCTAGCGCCGCCAAAAGCCTACTGCCAACTCCACCCTAATGGACTGCTTAGTATAATATGCTTATACATAAATTTTGCATGTTTCCGATTTTCATAAAATGTGGTACTTTGGTAGAAATTAGTAATTAGTGTGCTATTTGCAAGCCAATTGGTGGCTTTAGTGTTATTAGTCTTCGAGAAAATCAGTTTTATTCAAATGCCGGGAGCGCAAGTGGGTTTAGCGAAACTTTTGTTTGTTTAATAAGCGGGGGCGGAAAGGGGCGTAGGGAAAAATTTTAAATAAACTTGATCTCCGTAGGCACTACACGAGTCTACATGCCAAATTTGAAGACTCTGAGATCTACGTGTTCAAACGGAGATATAAGTACGATGAATGGATGGACGGACGGACGGAGAAGCTAGATCGACTCGGCTGTTGATGCTGATCAAGAATATATACTTGATGAGGTCGGTAAAACTTAATATAACCCTTCACTTATGAGGGCATGTTAAACAAAGATCATGAATAGTCCATCGTTAAAAACATTAGTTAAAGACGTTTTCAATGATTATGACTTGTATTTTCAGGAACATAACAATTTTAATATCTATAATGAAAATAAGATCCAGGTTCAAAACTTAAAATTTTGAAATTGAAACACCTTAAAATGGTGCGTCTTGAGGATTGAAGAAGGTCCATCTGATCCCTTTTAGGCATACTCATAAACGTGCATCAAATAACTGGATAAAGATTACCGTTCTCCTTAAAATCAGAAGAAGCATCTTCTTTTCAAGTTCTCGCATCTTTTGCCTTTGCACACGGGTCTGACTGAGTGCACGAAAGTAGCGATTAGGAAACGCAAGTCGAGTCCCGACTCTATTTGAGTTTGGGTATGAGCGCAGATGTTCTAGCAATGGGTTGGGCATTTGGTTAGATCGTCTGTTTTGTATGCTGGTTGCTAACATTTCTTTGCCCATCTGCTGGAGACTTCCAATGTGTTTCTCGTCTTTAGAATCTTCGCTGGGTATCTATTCCTCCAATTTAATATACTGCTGACAAAAAAGAAGACTAATAGGTCACCACCCATCTTCCAATGCGCACTTGCTTGACACTGTCAAGATCCATACGCAGATTTATGGATTAAGGAATTAATAGGATGCAAGGATACAAAGGGTAGCTATCTCTAGGCGTCCGTTCTCCATGAGCCACGTCAGCGGTGGGCACAAACTGGTCGTTCTCAAACAATCTAGTTGACTTATTTTTCCAAGGGGGAAAAAATCGATTGTTGAATGAGCATTCACTGGTTTAAGTTTATTGAGCACTCACAAAAGATGCATTTGATTCTTCTATGGAGAAACTTGATTGCTTGAAAGACGTAGCTTGATACCTTGATCCGAGGTCAATTGATTCATTTTCTCCACAGGAATAAGTGGACTGCAGTCTCTGGTGTATTGACGGCAGGCCACTACTAGTGCTCGACACGAACTTTCCAAACGGCGAATCGACTTCTGTAACTCCTAAAGAGCAATTTAATTGCTGGGATGACATACCTTAATCCGAATCTATTGAAATATAAATATTTTGGTATGCATAAAAATCTTTGAATTAGTTTTAATTTACGTCCTATTCGGATGGAAACCAAATGAAAGCTGTACTGTTTCTCTGTCAACAGTCGAGCATATCGACTAGGAGAAAATCGACGAGCCAACTAGATTTAACGATTTCTAGGGAAGAATTAGCCAGGCTAACTAGATTGTGCGCTATATACACTTTATAGTAAAAGATTATAAATTTTAAACTTCGTTAATGGTTTTTAAGTATATCGTTTTTTAAGGTGTTTTCAGAACTCTTCTAGACGATCTTTTTGGTTTTTAATATTATAAGCCCGTCTTTCCTTTTATTCAGACTAATTTCTATTTTTTATTGACTATTGCAGGAACGGATGAGAAAACGCGCTGAAATTTTGGCTGGCAATAGCACCGCAACGAATGTTAAATTGGCCACACCATTGGCCATGTCCACCATAATGCTAGGATTTCTGGGTAATAGCTTTCTTAACTTATAACTTGAAATCAAATAACCAATGGGATGAATACAATAATACAGAAAGTAGCAAACAAAAAAAAAAAAAAATAATATTTTAAATTATAATAATTATTTTATCGCTAAAAACAGGAAAACTTTCTCTTTGTCCCTATTTGGGAAAATTTAAAAGAAAATGTCCCGGTAAAGTAAAAAAAATCAAAATGGCACATTATAATTTTTCCTGTGTGCTTTGACCCTTGGAATATTAAAACTAAATCTTATTACACTGTAATTTCGATAAATTTCTATAACAATACTTAGGGTTTCGCTATAAGTACATTCTTACAAATATCATCCCTTGTCTAGTAGTACCTCCATACACACCCCTACAATCTCTGTCTACCATTTCTCTCGCTCTCTGGCTCACTTAATATGGTCATCACAATAAAAGAGAGTTAGTATACAAATACTGAATTTTTATTGTATACTCTATACGCCCAATCGTATTAGATCAAAACCCGAAATTGTTGATTAGTGTTTAGCGAAAGAATTTAAATTAGATATGACAAAAAATTGCAAGGATTTGCCCAACAAATTTTTTGGTACAAAGTCTGGAAAGTTTGGTTTCCCAAATCCTTTTAATTAGTTGACATAACTTCTTGACTAACACTGCCCAGCAGTTTAACCAGAAATTGGTAAAGGTAATTCAGAAGGTAAATATTAGATTTTATACCGAAACTTTTGTTTTCCATATGTGAATTCAGATGTTATAAATTTAGTTTCAATCTTGCACCTTACTAGTATCATTCCTGTTTGACTTCTATATATTTTAGAATTTTAGTAATAAATATTGGACACATAAAATCAAGGATTTTTTTTTCAGTTTTAATAGGGAAATGAATGACCCCTTTCAATATTAAATTAAGAAAATATACTGAAAGAAAGAATAAAATGTTTAACTGTAGTAATTAACACATATCTTGACACCCAGACATACCTAAGAACCGTCATAGATCGGTGAAAACTAGGAAAATCATTATCTTGCATTGGTGCTAATTTTTATTGTAGGCTTAAAAAAACACACACACACAAAACACCATACACACACAAATCGCACATTGTGTTATTAAAATATTTTCTTTACAAAATCATGATATTTGATCATAATCATGAGCATTTGATTTGAAATCAAAAAGGCTCCATGTAGTATACCACAAAAAAAAAAATTTCTATTTAAAGTAGATACAAAAATCCAAATCCAAGATAAAAAAAAATCAAAACTAAAAACTAGTTGTTACAGAATTCCCAGAACTATGAGCTAAAAACTAAACTTGCCTAGTTGTATGACTAACTAAACTAGAACAAAGCAAATGTTAAATAATAAATAACGTTTTTCTTGATCAAAAATTTTATAAGCATAAACAAAATGGTTTGAGATCCTGGATTCAAATAAAGTTCACTTACATAAATATTATATCAAAGTTGTCGATGATCTCATGAAGAACCGTAAATTATATTTCTCAAACTCGTCCTCTCTCTCTCTCTCCCTCTCTCTCTCTCTCTCTCTCTCTCTATTTTTCTTCCTATTCCTCTATCTATTGATATATTCATGTATCTGGCCATTGACTTTGATAAAAAAAATTTGCCATCTTATAATTATATAGCCAGGACCAGAAAAAAACCAAAAATAGAATCAAATTACAAACCAAAAATACAAATGAACAATATATAATAAGATCAGGAAATTATCTAAATAATGCACATATATATGTACATATATATATGTTAATTAGCAGATATAGAGAAACATTTATGTAAAATGGAAGCTGAAGTAAAAGCTATAAAGGAGTACACGGCTGTGAACAAAAAAAGTTTTATCAGTTATTTTTTTTCCCTTACCTTTGCTTCAAATGCATGGAAATTATTAAATAAATTGTACATATAATGTGAAGCATACAAAAAGAAAACAAAAAACAATCAAGAATATTTGGTAACACCAAATTATTTGATATCCTTGCAGAGTTTTTTCTTCTCAAAGTGACTTTAAATCTTTATATTTCATTGAAATTTGAAAAATCTTAGATATAGTAGTCTGAAGCCAACTTCATTCTCAATACTAAACTTTGGTTCAGTTTTTTTTTTTTTTATAGCGACCTCGTAGATACACAGATTGTTTGAATACATATTACTGTTAGCCGTTTTCCGCTAAGCTGCAAGGATATAAAATCGAGCAAAATAACACTAAATGAATGCGAAAATTGAGTACAATTTGAAATGCCACAAAAAAACAAACACACATCTGACCAATTATGCAAATCGTATAGATATAAACAGATATACATATATTAACACCAACTAATGATCATAGAAAAAAAAAAACTATACAAGTACTTTTAAGTCGGAGCTAAGAACAATTTTAATCTCAAAACTAAAAGTTAAACTATTTAAACTATATATAAACTATATTATAAAAAGAAAGGATTTAATATTATTAAAAAAAAACAACAACAGCAACAATATATACAAATGAATATAATCAATTAACAAATTGGCTTTAATGAATAAATTAATAAACGTAAAGACCTTAAATATATATACAAAATAAATATAATGACAACTAAAATCCCAAAATTGAGTTTAACTAAAATATTATGTTAAGTAGGAAAAATGTTTTAAAACTTGGCTTAAGCTTTGTCACCTCAAAAATCAATTCCATTTCCAGACATTCCTAGTCCCTTTCATATGTATGTACATATATATAGCTAAAATTAACAAAAAAAAAAAAAAAAGAAACAAAATACATGATACACGAAAGTGTAATTGAATAATTACAAAATGAAAAAAACTTTTAAAGCCCCTTTAAAGCAAGCAAAAATAAGTCAAATTCGCAATAATAAGAATAACACTTCAAAATGTTTCAAAATTAATGAACCAAGAAGAAACTAACATCAACTTTAGTAAATGAAATGCTACAATGGCTTATATTTTAAATCATGCAAAGAGCATGTTTCAAATACAATACATAAATAAATATATATACAAATATATTTGAAATACTAAATGAAATCGAGAAATTTTAAACCAGAAAATAAACAGATATTTTCACAATAGCTTAAAGCGTTATTTACTTTATATGGTACATCAGTAATGTCTTAAGAAGTAAGTTAAATGTGGTCTATATAACAATAGCCGTTTATACAGTGATCCAATAATGGAAAGTCACTTCAAGTTTTAGTGACAAAATGCTACTTAATTCATTGATCGTTGATTACCACTACGTTTGCCAATAAAGACGTTTCTGAAAATATGTAGCAAACTTTTCTTTGACAAGCCGCATTTAAAAACTCATTTTATTTGAAAAGTAATTTTAGAGCTCTCTCTTCTTTTTTATACTGATGAACAATCCTATTGCAAAATATAGTTATAACCAAAGATACTTATATCCAAAAAACACTAAAAAAATTGTTTAATTAAATACAGAAAGGTTATAAAAGTACATATATCCTCGAAATTAATTTAAAATTTGTAGGGTTACTAAACTCATTATTTATTTGCAAAAATGTTTACATGTGAACATACAATTGTATGATTGGATGTAAATGTTAGATGTGTGTTAAATGTTATGATCTATTCACTATAATATTTATAAGTACATATGTATATAATTTTTAAATGTAGGGTTTGTATATAGGGTACATGTTTGGTGTATCTTGCTTTTTTGATTTATTTTAAGAAGATGGTTTAATGGAAGGCTATACAAAATTTTAATTGATATCGATATAGATTTTTTATGAAAAAACATATATAAGTATGTGTGGATCAGTCTCGTGATTTGACAAGTTTAAGGTTCAAGTGCAGATTACAAGAGAGACTTGCATGTCTCTTGCATGTCAGTATGTTTTAACGTTTGTTAAATTCCGCTTTATGTTGCAGTTTCTATTTGGTTTTTATTTACAATTAAAGTCAAGGTTTATGGTTTCCTTTCCCTTTCTTCTCAATAAACGTGATAGCATTCATGTTGTTCACCTACATGGAAAGCACAAATATATGAATTCCTTGAATGAAGCAAAAAAGAAATCTGTATGATTTAGTGTGTAATTGACCCTCATATACTCTTGCCTGAAGTACAACTTTTCAGTTGGGGCATTCTTTGTTAATATATACCTATATCAAGCAAGTTAAGAGGATTTTGACCGAAAAGTAAAGTTTGAATTTTAATATGGATCATATGTGGTATTATGGATACAAAATTGTCGGCGGAGTATATTATGGAATAGACACAGAGGGTTCAAATAATTAGAAAAAAATTGGTAAGAATGTTTGAATACGTATGTAAATTTATACTTTTGCTAGTCACCTATGTATTTGAATAGGTTCCAATTGCATTGGAAAAGATGCAATTAAATATGTACATGTACATATGTACATATATGCACTTGAAGGCGTGTTAGTGTACGTGCATGGAGTTTGTGTGCCAATGGCGTTTCGCCTATTAATTTGTGTTGTAAATTGAAATTTTTAACACACAAAGAGAATTAATAAATATATATATATATTGTTATATATTTGTTACTAACACATAAAGAGAATTAATAAATATACATATATACTTTGTTTTTTTTTCTTCCTGTTGTATTTGCTTATTTGCCGGCTTCGAATTGTTAATTTGTTTTTTTCTTTTTTTTTTTTTTTATCTTTTTAAAACATTTTTAAGTTAATTCCCTTTAAAATTGATTTGTTGTCTTTGTCCTTAGATGAAACCGTGACTTTAACCGTGAGCCCAACCGAAATTGTTTTAAGAAATGTTTTGTGATATCTTTTTTCTTCACTTTCCTTTTTGATTTCAAAAATTATTGTCCTCCGCCACCGTTCCTTCAATTTAAAGGAAGGGGCGCGGTTTGATGCCCTTAAGCTTTCTTATATTGTTCTATTTTGTTAGAAATTTCAGTTTAATTTTTTTTTTTTTTTTTTTTTTTTAAGGGCAAATTACAGTTTTCGACAATATTTTTCATATTAAATACATATGGGGCATAACTAATTCGCATATAAATGTATCCCTGTATTCGTCCATAGTATTATATCTGCATTGCATGTTTGGTTTTTTATGTTATTTCGAATTGATTTTCCTTAGACTTTAAAAAATTATACAAAATAATGAATCTCGATCGATGCCGTAAATATACATATACATATATGTATATGCCAAATATGTATGTTATAAATCGTTGAATTATGGCCTTACTTGAAAATTTTTGGACGCATTAAATGCCAAATTATTTATTGGTAACAATCGGCTTAGGGGACCATCAAAAATTATCACTAGCTGTTTTAATTATTTCTTCACTTGGTCTTCCTTTTCCTTAACTGCTTCACTTTAAATGACAAACAAATCGCTACAACTGGACGAATTGCGGCGTCTCATATTGATGGCTTTTTTGAAGCGTAAAACGGATGCTAAAAAAGACCTTCGTACGCGCAGTTAGCTTGCTAACCACCTTGCGGTTGCAATCGATCTTTTCATCCACCTTATTTTCCGCATCTAAATTCCTTTCCTTATCAGTATCCTCTTCCTCATAATCATAAAAATTATCGTGGTCACTGTTCCTGTCTACCTCAGAATTATCTAAAGGGCGTAAATGGCGTCGTTGAAGTCCCGCTGCCGCAGCTTGCGATGTGGAAGGTCCGCTAGAGTCGTAGGAACAGCGCTTCTTAGAGGACACGCCACCATTAAAGTGACTAAAGGGACGTCGCAAACGCATGTTAGCGGTCAGCAGTTCAAATTTTGTCATGGCCGTTGTGGAGATGGAAGTGCTTCCATTAAGGCGTTGCCCCTCGCTGCTCTCCTCATCTTCTAATTCACTGTCCCCCATCTTAAGAATGCTCTCCAAGTTAAGGGTCCGACGATGCGCTTTACGCACTTTCCCTTTTCCTTTAATTTTACTTTTTCCTTTAAGCTCTTCCGTAGACTCTTGATTATCGTCATCACCCTGACAAATACTCATTTGCCGTTCCAGCTGACGGGCCGGCAAATGCATATGGCGATGATTTTGTATGGTAGTCTGGAAGTTCAGTCGTTCTAATTCCATAGAGCTAAGAAGATGCAGCCTCTGGGGATTGAGCTTAACCTGGGCCACAACACCTACTAGCAACTCGTCCACATTATGATCCAAGCCAGATGAAACTTCAATAAATTTGCAGGCTATCTCCTTCGCCACCTTGCGACCCACTAAAAATGAATAGAATGAACATTATGTGACTTGAGATTCTCGCTTATTAAAAAAGGCACGAATACTCACTTTGCCGAGTTACTTGCCGGTGCCTTTCTAGATCCGTTTTATTGCCAACTAAAATTGCTCCTCGAGTAAGTAACATCTCATTTTCTTTTAAATATTGAAGGGTTTTTTCGGCCGCCTTGAAAGTATTGCGGTCCACCACGGAATAAACAACTACAAAGAGGTCAATATTGTACGTGGCACAAAAAGATTCCGTCTAAAAAATAAGATCATAGTAATGTTCATGAAGGTTTGACTTTGTATCATTATTGACAGTGGGTTATTCTGCCAGCTGGTATGTATTTTCTTTGCTACTTACCGACATTTCACATGCTGGGTGATCGACAATCTCCAAGTCAGTTTCAATGTTGTCTACTAGAACCGAAACCGTTTTCTGTCCATACTCGTCATCTAAATGAGAAAGTTACACAAAGGAACGAATAAGCTCTAAAGTAGCGCAACTCCATTAAAAACCACAATCAAATTTATATTATACACACGCCAGCTAGTAAGTCAGCATTGACCAACCAAGGATTTGCAAGTACCAGTCAAAGTAAAATCACACAATCAATATCAATTAATATATTCTTTGTTTAATGATATGACTGTAAAAAATGCAATTTCGGATAATTATTTAGTTGCAAAAGAATTTTACTACTTTGGTGCCGCTATTATTAATTAATTATTATAATCCCAAACATTTAGTATGATGCTACTCTGTTTTTGGTAGATCATTCTGATTGAGACTCAATTTAAGCCAAGAGTGGGTTGGGTGGAATAGGCTTTGGCTAATGCAATCATACATAATAGAGAGCATGAAGCTTTATCCCCTTAAATTCGGGACACGAATTTAAATTTTAAGTGGACTTGTCTTCTCGTGACTCCAAAGTGTAGCTCTCTTTCAATAGTCCTTTTTATCTAAATTTCGTGTAACTGCGAAGTTGCAAAAAACCAATTTACAAAAACTAGATGAAGGCTAGAGGCTGATTTAAAACAATGATCTAATGACAATTCAACTTTTCTGCTATTTAAATGTTTGAATGGGCAGCCGTAAAAACTATAAGCTTTCATAACATATGTACAATGTACAATATATGTACATAAATTTAGTTGCCGTCATTTTGTTGAAATTAAAGTACATTTCAGTTTAAGAACATCAATGAATTTAGGCTATTATTAGCATTCAACGTCTTAAATAAGACTTTTTATTAATTCTTAACGTCACAAATAAGTTAATGAATGCATTTGCATAAGTTTAAAATCTCCGAAGTCTTTCCATAATTTTAATTAACAAGTTTCCTGTTCTTCCCCCTACCCAACATATTCATTTCTACCTTTATCTCTAGCTCCATATACACCCCACCCAGGTTCAGGTTGAGCCGATGCGGTCGCAAAGTTAATGAAATTAGCGTTAAAGCTTTTTCATATTTTATGACTTTGTGGCATAATTAAAATGCAAATGTGTTTGATTAGAAGCTGTACAGACACATTTACAGTCTTTTTCCCTTCTTTCTCAGAGCATTTGAACCTTTTTCGAGTTTGTAGTCCTATTTTAGATTGCCTTTACTGAATTTAGTTCAATAGGCTGTGCCTCTTTTAAGATTGAAATATATTGGCAGGATGGCTCCGGAATAGTTCTCCCCAATTACAACTCGTTAATTACTTTAAAAAACGTATAAATTCTAATGCATATATAATTTGTAATAATATTTGTAGCTCAACTTACCCAGACTAAGATCATAAGCGCATATATAATCTGATGTGGTAAATTGATACGTTAATGTTGTTTTTCCCACACTAGATGCGCCAAGCATGGCAATTTTATAAGCGGGAATCTGTTCGGATTGAGTCTGCGCTGCCTTTGAAGGATCCTTATTCTCATCAATGACATCGGCAGAAGTGCGGGACGCATTACTGAATGATAACAATACAAAGGAGAGATTTGAAAAGACTTTGGTATAATAACAATAATAACTCAAAACTAAGGAACACGTAGCAGACAAAAAAGAAAATACAATATTTCTTCAACAATGAACTTGTCTCTCGGTTTAATTTAGTTCCGTTCGATTTGGTTTGCTTTTGTAATGGCTGCGGAAATTGTTTATTGTGCGCAAAATTGCATGAAATGAGTGTCTCTTTCTAACACCCGTCCACCTCGTGTTTGAATGAATACATATATATTTACATGTCAAAATGACTCATTGATGCCGCCATTTTGATTGTTCACAAACCGTGTACTCAATACAAACCTTTCGTAGGCATATGTATGTATATTAAATATGCTGATTTCCTTCAAAGCGATGCAAATATGTTTTATTTCACTGTATAATCAATTTATTTTTTCTACACTTGCTCACGCAATCGCATTCATGCAACTACTCACCTATTGTGTCGGTCCATGCCGCTGTTTGAAGTGCCATTCGATGTGACAGAATTGATAGAACGTGACCTGCGGCTTCTGTCGAGGGACAAAATTGAATGTTCATTTATTCATAATTTTCATTATTCCTATGGCTCGCGCTTACCTTAACGAATCCCCCAAATTACATACACCATGCGATGTGATACTGAAACTGCGCAATCTATAATATTCCATATCCAAATCCCCACAATGAATGGCGGCTCTACGAGTGTCCGCTAAGCGTGGCTGTTGAAGACGAAGCAGGAAAGTTTTTACGAAAATTTTTCTCAGTACAATTTTTGTATGTCTCAATGCTTTTACTTTTTTAAATTGATAAACTAATGCTCTGCCGCTGGTAAAGAGGGATCCAGGGGATTTCCCTGCAATCCTTTAACCGGGAAACTAATACTTCCCCCATCCTTCACCACACGTTTTCAGGGGAAACTCTTACTAGGAAAATCTTCTCTGGGTTCGCCCCTGACGGAAACACTTTATTCACCACTCCGTGGTGTGTAGGCACGTTTTTTTGCAACATTCTTCGCATGTTGAAAAATAGTTGTAATTAAATGGCACGTTAAGTGCCTGGGACCGAAACACTGCTTCCTGGCTCTAGGCTGTTCGACATGAAAATGTGTGAGTCATTATATTAGATTTATAGTTATAATTCCTCTCACGATGCCTACCTGCATTTTCTTTATGCATGTAGACGCTAATCTAATTAGATTAGGAAATCGCTTGAGTGAAAGCTGTGCAACGCAGACTTGGCACAAGGAAATGACAGTGCAACTGAAAATTGGAGCAAGTGCATTGACCCGTTGCAAACAAAACTCTAGTTTTTTCATAATTTCTTACATTTAAATGAGAAAATATTAAAAATTGCAAACTTTTGAAGTAGGTAAAGTAAAATGCGAAAGAATGTCAAGTGTATAGCACTTAAGCCAGCCCAGCAGCTGCTGTCTCTGCTTAATTCTATTGTTTCTCGCCGATTTCTGCATTGGAACACAAAACCGAAAAAGAAATAAACTGAGTGAAGCTGGTAAATTCATATCCCGTTGGAATCAAACTCTTATCAATACTCAATGCAATGACATACCTACATACATACATACTGCTCTCACTGAGCACTCGCTCAACGCCCGGAACATGGTATACTAAAATGCAATAGGTAATATAGTGTATGTATGTAAATGGAATCAGTTATTTACATATACTCGAAAGGCGACTTTTGTAAGCAAAACCGAATGAAGTTACTAAGTCGTCTAGCCGACTTCAGAATGCCACGCACCAAGTGAGAAATATATTTTAAGTTTGGAAAACTAAATGTTTATCTATTCAATTATTGCTCATTCCATCATGCCTCATAGCATATTCTTTTTCGCTCACTCTCACAAACACACGAGCACCCTAGCGCCGCTAATAGCCTACGGCCACAACCGTCCTTATGGACCTTGTAAAGACGTTCATACGTACATATTTAGCATGTTTCCAATTTGAATAAAATTTGAGTATTCATAATCTGCGCATACTAAACAAGTTAGTGGGCGTGGCAAAAAATTGAAATAAACGCAATCACTGTACATACTACACGAGTCTACATAAAAAATTTGATGGCGTTAGCTCTTTTAATCTCTGATATCTAAGTGTTCATACGAATGAACGGACAGACGGGCGGACATGGACGGATATAAATCGACTCGGCTGTTGATGCTGATCAAGAATATATGTACATATATAGATTATGGGGTCGTAAAAGCTTCCTTTTGCCTGTAACATACTTTTTGGCGACTTTAATATACCATTTCAGCCTATGAGTGCATGGTATAAACCGAAGTAATAAAAATCTTACCTTTCTGCTCTCGGCTGGCATGCTTGATGTTCGCATGCGCTGTTTCTGGGCCATACGGCTGCCCATGGCGACCGATCCTGAAGGTCCTGATGGTAAAGCTGTTCCGTAAGACGTTGCGGTTGCCACCTCACCAACTCCTCTTTCGCGTTGGGTGGGCAAATAATACTGCTGCGATTGGTTCTGGATTTTTGTGACCACATTGGTGGCATTTGCTGTGCTGGATGAGTTGCTTGCGTTGGTGGCACATGGCGCAGCTGTGCGTGGCCGAAACGAGGTTATCTCATCACTAGAGTCTGCTGGGGGTGAATCAGTAGCTTCGGGGCCACTAGTTGTTGCATCTTCAGCCACAGCAGCCAATGTCAGTGTGCTGGAGCATGCACCCAAATGCCCAGAGCCGAATTCCGAAATAAAGTTGCCTCCTGTACCACCTCCTCCAGGCCCGCCTGTGCGCACCAAAATACCACCATACTGCGGTGAAACAGCACCTGACATGGCTTGCTGAAAGGTCAGCACTCCGCCGCGATCTCTGCAATAAGGATAAGAACGAGTATGAAAATATGTAAAACAAATTGCATTCACAAATTTAATTGCGGCACTTAAGATATTACATTAAGTCTTGTGCCTTTTTGCTTCTCGCGTTAATCAACATGAATTACGAGTAAGTAAAGCCTTTAAAGCAGACTTTTTGGTCTTTTAATTATTTATTATAATGGGGAGAAAGGACACAAAGTTTTTACAAAGTAGCAAATATATCGATTTCGTCTCATTTATTACATTCATGTATAATATACATATTCGAACCACAAAGTAGCTCTTATGCAGATATGGAATATCCTGAAAGCTTTGCTTATCATCGCCAACTATCAGGTTAAAATGGAATGGTGGTAGATTTTTTAAAGAGAAGTTTAAAGTAGGAATTACCTGGTGTTGGTGCTCCGGACAAGGTCATCGGTCCCAACAGGGACGCCACAAAATGCATGGTCTGTGTGAAGCAAATTAGAGACGATAGATGACGAGCGACGTCGGCTTAATATTGGTGACTTCTGGTTACGATGACTCTGGATAATCAATAGCAGAATGTCAAATCAAGTATAGAGCATATATATGTACATATGTATGTCACCCTACTGGATTAGGTTTACGTATTACGTTGGGTATTACGTATGTACATATGTAAACTAAAATACCGATCAATCGTATAATGCTTTAGAAAAATCAAACGGATTTTAAATACAATGTGTATGCATATACGCGCATAAATTGTTTTATAGCTATATGCGCGTATATGCATAAATTGTTTTATAGCTATACCTACTACATACTTGTAGTATAATTAGCAAAATACGGCACCTGTTTTTAGTTACTATCGTTACTTTAACCTTTATTTTGTTTCTATTTCTAGAAATTACCCGACTCGTGCTTGGATGGGCGGCATTTAGGAAGTCACCATAACTGCTTCGTGTGGGTGTTGTTGGCGAGGTAGGCAACTCTCTACCGCCACCGCCAGGAATACACACATCTCGATCGTTGTCCCGATTATAGGGCACATTAACTAGCTTTTGCTGTGCTTGATTTAGTTGCTGGTGTGGCTGCAGCTGCTGCTCTGTCATATTGTAGCCGCCATAGTTGGCATTCAGATTGCTGCGACTTCCCAATCCACTTTGCTGCTGGACACGCTGCAAAGCCGCCTCACGTGTATGGAATGCTCCAAGTCCGCTACGTGTCGGCGGTATGGGGAGGATACGATGATGTACCGATTGGGTGGGTTGTTGTTGCTGATGATGATGATGATAGATGACAGCTTGTGATTGTATTGGTGCTGGCAGCTGATGTTGCTGCTGTGGTTGCGGCTGCTTTAGGATGGGCTTCAGTACATTGTATGCTAACTGATGTGGAGCTGGCGATGGCACCGGAGCTGTCGGACTCCCATTTAATGCGTCATTTTCATCGCAAGTGGTGTAGGCTGTAAAAGAGACAAACACGGAGAAAAATGATTAGATACCGCAATGTGGTTAAAACCACAGACCCGGAAATACAGTAGTCACAATTTAGCAGCCGAAATAAATGGTTCTATATTTGAATGCTCTCTATTTATTAATATTGTATCACGAAAGTGTTTTATTACTATTTTTTGACTGAATTGAAGAAGTCTGAAGATAAATGAAGTAAGTAAGTCGTCTCGCCGACTTAGGTATACCATACACCAGTAAAACAAATATTTACTAGTCTACGTACCAAATTTGGTGACTCTAGCTCTTATAGTCTCTGAGATCTACGTGTTCATACGGACAGACGGACGGACATGTCTATATCAACTTGGGTGTTGATCCTGATCAAGAATATATATACTTTATGGGGTCGGAAAAGCTTCATTCTGCTTGTTACACCAGGCGACTTGTTTGGCGACTTTAATATACCATTTCACCCTATGGGTGTATGGTATAAAAAGATGTAACTGGCTTTGTCTGACAACATAGTCCTCTGTGCAACGCCATGGCAGGGACAGATATAGCTGGAAAATAACACAAAAATGCTTTGGCCAGGCAACCGCCAGTACACCTGTGTCACATTCGTTTACCTCGTCCTCGACCTTCCGTCCCTTAGCGCCTGCTACTTTATCTTCTCTGAATGAACAAGAAAGATATTTCCACAAGTCAAAGTCAAATATGAGAAAACGAAGACGAAAGCTTTTGCCTTTTTTTGACATTTTTCAAAGGCTTCACTGTGTCTACGTGTATTTAGCTGCGTGTGCCTCTGTTTGAATTTGCCGATGTTTCGGAGTATGCATGTCTCTTTACATGTTCACACCGAGCTTAATGCTTATTACCAGAAAAAAAATAAACACACACAATAAAAAAATCAAGAAAAAATTAATAAACGTTCTGCTGTTGTGTACCACCTTTTTTTGCGTATATTGTCGAGGGTGAAGGACGGCGTTCTGACCAATAAAGCTTAAAAGAAAATCGCTCACATTCTTGTTAAAGGAAATGGTAGTTACAATACTGAACGATCTAAGAAAGAGTTTAATCAAAGATTTGACTTAGATTCCTGTCAATCAGCTGGTTTCTAATTTACTTTTACGTGTACCTGTTTTATATATGTACAATCTGCTTATCGCACTCGGAAGTTGTTGCCAGAATCGAGTAGAAGGATGACTATTTAGGACCTTACCTTTTCTGTAAAGTGAGTATGTTTTGGGTGAGCGTGCACGAAAACAATGGCCCCGATATGGACAGAAACTGTATGCTGCAGCACTTAGATTCGTTTTATGAAAATAGCATGTTAATTAACACCGCATGTTGCCGTCTCCTTCCTGGCCTTGTTCTTGTACGTACATATAACTCTGCCAGCACTCATAAACACGACAGTGTAAAGACGAGGACTTTGAAATGAGTACACTTTACGTTCATGTATGTGCACGGGGTGACAATGACATGACCCTTTTTGCTGTGGCTTGACTGCTTCCTTCGATTCCCCTATTTCTCCCCAACGCAACGTCGGCGTTTCGAGGCCACAATATATGTATGTTTCCCACAGCCGAGTCAACACTTTGTTAACCACAACGTAAACTGTTTCCAAAAACGAACAAATATGCAACTGCAACATATGTGTGTATAAGATTTCACTGTCGCTATTAAGTTAACCCATACGATACACTATGGAATGTTTTTGAAGCAGTTAAGTCAATTTTTAAATGTTTTTGAATATGCCAATTTATAGATAAAATATCAAATCACATTTCTGCATACTAGGTTTTTCAAATTTGTTCAACACTGGTTAGAATAACGCTGTTGAAAACAAGTGTTGGGAACAAAACAAAACTGCTTGCAAATTGTTGCTTGACTTTGAGTGTATATAACTTTCAAAAGAAAAACGTTATTGATAAAACTAAAGATGCAATTGAAAAAGTGGGGCTTGTACTATGTGTTAGTAGACTTGATTTGTTATAAATTGAGGTGTGTATCTTAAAATCTGTGCAATTCTAAGCGACTCTCCAAAACAAAAATTGTTACGAAATCTCAACTTTAGGGAGAGTTATAAAAAAATGTCTACCAGTGTCCAGTCTAAAGCTTTTACTGTTAGATAGAATAATAAATTCTTTGTAAAATATAAAAGTCTCAATGTCCACAAATAACCCTTTTTTTGCAATTTAATTTTTTAGCGCATAACCTCATATGCCTACATATGGATAAACTTTTAATATAACAGGAAACAACGAATTAGGAATGAATGTTAGTGTTCATAGGTTGAAGGCGCATGTAGTGTACAGTGCTCCAGGTGTATTGAATGCAAAATTACTATTAAATAGTAGGCGTTTTTTTAATAACACCAAAACATATACATAGGACCAATTTGAATGTTTTTAAGCTCGGATTTTTTTAGATTGCAGACCCAAACGACCTTTTCAATAATAGGGAATAGCTCCAATAACAACACCAAAATCGTTTGCGCGAATTTAATGTCTCATTTATGCATCCACAAATAGGAGTACGAATCAGAAAATAAGGTTAGCTACCGAAAGCGGTAATACACAGTATTACACAGTTGCTGATTGCTATACATATAAGCCAAACCTTCACGCCAAGAAGAAAAATAGAATCGTAGATTTTAAAAACTTTTTCCGCATGTTTAGATCCCTTGATTTTCTCTTTAAGCCTTAGAAAGCCTCCAAAAGCATTTCTCGAATTCCACGCCCGACAGAAGCAGTTGGTTGCTTCAAGTGTCTATATTGCTTATGCTGATAATGATACTGATCAACTTTAAGAACATTTTGTAGATTTTTCTATGAATCTTGGCGCTAAATTTGAAGAAAATATTAAAATCACAACGGTTGTAGAAAACGTATTATGTTTAATGATATACTTAGCATATTTTTTGGGCAAAACACGGTTTTTTGACCGTGGATGCGAAATGCCACATCCAGAGAGAATGAGAATGAATGAAAATTATTGTTAAACATCGATTTTTAAATTAAATGCTTAAAAAAACGTCTGAACAATTCATATTGCGATAGAACAAGAGAGATTACCGAAAAGTAGTTTTCTACTGAACGCTCGAACAAGTGCCCTAAAACCGAAGCATCATAGAAATAATATTAGAAATCAGCATGTAAATGTATCGTGTTTTTCTCTCTGAATATTCATATTTAGGCTGCAGCAGCGTACCAAGACGACTTAGGTATACCATGCAACAAGTGAAACAAATATTAAAAATAACGAATTTCTACAACTGTGTTTTTTTTTAATTATACTTGATATGGGTGCATACCAAACGTGTCTATTTGTCAAATTTAGTGGCTCCAACGCTCCGCGATGTTTGTAGCAACAAACGAACTTTTTTCACTCAACTTTTTACGCTGGTTAATACTTTGTAAGATTGAATGCGTTTTGGCGACTTTGATATTCCATTCAGCTTTTCATGCTTTGTACAAAAAGCGTGGGTATAAGGAAGGAATTTTAATTTAAAACATGTTGGCAAATTATAATCTTCCTATTTTTATGAAATTTATTTTAGATTATTTTGTAGTAATGAAAAATCTCTGGCTGTCTTTCCGTGTCCTCACTTTCTGCACGAGAATGTTTCAAGGGAATTCAAATATCCGTATTTAGCCGGTTAAGGCATTCATATTCATACACCCACATAATTTAAATATGAATAGAATGTAAATTATAAACTAATACAAATTAGGTAGGTACATAATATGATGAAAGTGGTGGATTCTAGAAGAATTTGAAACCGCTGTTATTGAAACGATTAAAAATTATAGTTAGCTGATTTTTTAAAAAAGACTCACATATATATATATTCTTTTTACTGTGGTATCAAGATAACAGGGTTTAAAATTTGGCACTTAACTGAGAAAAAGAAAAATTAACATAACGTTTGATAAAAAGAGTTTAAAGTTGCTTACTATATAACTGGACTGCCGGTAACCCTTAGGATAATGGGTTTAATAGATTGCGACTCTGACCGAATATTCTACGTACTCTTCACAGGTCTGAAAGAAGAGGTGGGTACAGAGAGACTAAGAATGAAAATAACCGTCAACAAGTGAGCGGAGATCTGATTGCCCTAAACTTTTGTCACCAGCTTCAAAATAGAAACAGATTTAACTCTATCCCAACTTCCGGCTTATATTGACGGGATATTAATAAAAAAAAATTATTTCGTTGGAATACCATAAAACATTCATTTTAATGAATTAAATAAATGCATACCTCTTCTACATTGAACGAAATAGCCAAGCATTTTTTGCCAAAACCTCAGCCGGCTCCGACTAATTGAATGCGGCTCCGGGTCCACGTTAGATGATATGGATGGATGATGATTATATAGGGCATTGGACCACTGAACCGATCGAAACAATGCATCATCAGTGACAACCGAGCGCTTGACCCAGGCTGGTTCGGCTTCAAAGCAGTCAGCAGCTGGCAAAATCAAGTGAGTCAAGGAATGGAAGCAAAAGATGAAATAAGCGGGAGAGAGAGAGAGGTAAATATAGATATTTCACTCTCCTTTCTCACATTTATTCTAACCGGGCATTCTAAGGGACATTTTCCCCTCTCAAGATCTAGAAACTCTCTTTGAGCGAAACTAGTAGATGCCCATATTAATTACGAAATTCTACCCCAGTCTTTTATTATATAAACATAAAAAAAGAAAAAGTTTATTGCTGAAAGATAGTAAATATGTACTAAAACCATTTGATGCCAATTCCAATTGTAACTTTTAAAAAATCTTTTTTTTTTTTTTTGGAGACCTTGACGTTGCCCATGGAAAACGTCTTATTAAAAATTAATTTATGATCGTTCGCGGCCTATGCCCTTTGGAGCTAACGGGATTTGCCAGGGTTTTGAAACTTTGGCACGGCTAAAAATTGATTATGGTCTCCAATCAGGGTTTTTACTTACGAAACTCATGGGCCGAATCTAGAATCGCCGACGTGTGACGTGGAGGAATTTGTGGAACCCCAATCCGCAAACTGGTGCTATTATCCTCGCCATCAGGACCCAGGCGCTGCAACTTATTTCCGCTGCAGCTGGCTACGGCATCGCAGGGTAACGACTGCTGCTGTCCATCGACGGCCGGTGACTGTTGCGTTGGGTGATGCAGGCAGCAATACTTAATGTGCTTGCAAAGCAAGTTGCCACTCTTGCCAAGCGATACGCCGCAGTCACGTTCCGCATGCATCGGCTGTTCGCCACGGCCTGCCACATCGATTAGGCTGCCACCGCCATCAGGGCAACTACCGCCATAACCGATGTGATCTATGCCAGAACTGCTGAAGCTTAAAGATTGTCGCGGTTGCCGATTCATGCGGAACGAATTAGAACGGCCAACAACGACAACGCTGCTACCACTAAGCCGATTCCCGTAGCCAACAGAATCACGTATGCCATCTCCCTGAGACATATCGCTAATGCTCCCGCTTCGACTACGCGGTTTCTGTGCCATTTGCTGTTGCAAGGGATTGGGATATTGCTGCTGCTGCTGAAGGTTAGATCGTCCTTTATCACGATCTCGATTTCGTTCCCTTTCTGAATTCCGTTCGCCGCTGCTATGACTCCGTAGGCTTCCGCCACATCGCTGACGTTGGGAGTACATTGACTTATTTTGACGGGGTATAACCTAGAATATTGTGGAAAAGAAAACTATAATGGAGACTTTAATCAAAGGATCTAAGGCGGGTATAACCCGAGTAGGCCAGTAGTTTTTTGTCTAATTCCAAAGTTTTTTCATCCTAGAGATCTGATTCATCTTTTTATTTATGTCGTTAATTTTTATTTGTATACCTTATCCTCCAGCAAGTTGGCAAATATCTCAACATGATCCTCATCTTCGTTCATCATTTCAAAGAAGTTTTTGAAAGTTTCCGGAAACGTGGCCGGAAATTGGCCTCGAGCCTCCAGCTTAGTATCCATTTTCCCGGTGGTGGTCTTAATTTTCAACTGTTGATTTGTTTATCCATAGAATCATGCAAAAAAGAAAATATGTTAAGCGCAAACCAGCGTGATATGAATGGACAGATAAAATTCAGATCAAAAGCGAGACGGAGATCCAACTCTATCAATCTGGGGGGTGTGAGCATCTTTGAAAACAATTAAAATGCCTAACTTTTTTAACTAGTTAAGAATTGTCTGCACACTAGCAAATTGTTGTTGCTGCTAAAGTTTGTCAACTTTAAATTGAATTTAACGAGCAAGTGGGATTGTGGGGAGGCACATCCTGTTTTTTTTAGCTAAATTTAAAAAATTCTTCGTGCTCATTACCATATCTCACTCTTAACAAGTTGACGTGTCAGAGTAATGTGGTGAAAGAAAACTCATGTCGGCCTCTTCAGTTGTTGTCCGCAAAAGTTGAAAAGTTATTTCAATGGCGGTTTTCGTGTTCGTCAACATATTAAAACATATCACTTTCTATCTCTCTCACTCCCTCCATCCCTCTCTATATATCTCCCTCTCTCTCTTTTTCTCCAACACACTCTCATCGAGCTTTAAAAATAACTCTCGATTTAATAACCCTCGATTTAATAACCCTAATTGTAAATGTCAGTACGATTGTAATTAAAATAGGTAACAGGTTGTAGTAGGTAATATAGCTTAGTCATTAACAATTGAATCTGACTGAATCAACACGTGTCCCTTAATTGGCCACATGGGACTGACAATACCTGCAGAATGATAATAAAAAATTGTTAACATAAACATTAAAAAGAGAAATATACTGAGCTACAATTTTAAATAATTTCAAGCAAGTCTAAACAAATACATCGGCAGTTTGAGTTGCCTGACTTCATGACTTTCTTTGATGACAAACAATGATGGATGATAACAAATGGAATTGCGCATGCGATTATATAAGTTCCGACGTAGATACATACATACGTATGTAGTTAAGTATATAACAGTACTAACTTTTCCCAGATACATAAACTTATAGAATGCTTAATTTTAAAAATGTTCAATGAATTGAAAAATTAAATGTAATTATTGATCTTGATAAACGTCACAAAATACAATAATTTACAGCCACTTTACAAAATAAACACATTCGACTCTTCTTTTTAACTGAATGAATTAGGAAATTTCCTGCGGACACTACACACACTTTGAACATTTCTCCTACCCGAATTTTTTTATTTTTAACTTGGGTTTAATATTCAGCATTGAGCTATTTATTTTATTTAAAACAACAGTCCGGAATCACCTTAAGTGTAGTTTTATTTAGGTAGATTTAGACAAGTGATGTGTTTTCTCTTTGAAAGTTTCAAAAACTATAGCATACTTTTTTTGTTCCAGTGTAATTACGTATACATATATGTATTTACAACTCAGTTTTGTTGAATTTCAAGACCAAATGAGTTGGTAGTGGTTGTATGGGCGTGCTCAAGATAAATCTTCGCCTTTTTTTCTGACACTGTTAAGTGCCACCTTCATTTGTCGTTTCTAGAAAAAGTCAAAGTTTTTTTCCTTCGCTACTTAGGTGGTTGGTTGGCTGTTGTCATAAAAACTTTATCCCTGTCATTAGGAACACCTTCACAGCAAGATAAACATGCTGCAAGAAGCCAGTTTTCCTCCACCCGTATCATTCACCCCCTATTTCTGCCGCCAAATATAAAACAAACACATACAAATACACATACAAACTATTTTGCTTTGCAGGCAGCAATAACGAGGGCCTTTACAACAGTTTTTTAAAATAGTGACAATTATGTATTTGGCAAACATTTGGATATTTAATTTACAGAACATTAACATTTCATATTATATTGTTGTTACCATCTTAAAGTGCATAATCCCTTAACATAAATTATCGTTGAAATACATTGTTAACTAAAAAAAAAAACAACAGCTTAAAACCAAGCCAGCCCAAGTCATAGCATGCCCAGCCTATTCACTTTCGTTTTCTACTCTGTTTGTATTTCTGATTTTTTGTTCTCATTGTTTGCAATTTTTATTCCCCTTTTCGCTTAAGTATTTATAAGCAAAGAAGCTCTGGCACAGCTATGCTTTTTACGCTCTCTACACCATTCATTTCGAAGTGTGCACCACTGGTTCCTTTTCCAGCCTTCAGCAACGCTGAGTCTTATTCATTCATTTCATTCATTTCGCTGGTCCATTCATTTCGTCTACGTAGCTCAGGTTCGTTTCAGTTGCTCTACACACTCTGTAACTTACAGTCCCCCCACACCAGCTGTCCTTCATGTGTTTGGGTATAAATCCAATTTCATGGGTTTTTTTTTTTTTTGGTTGTTCTTAGGTTAGTTGCCCATCACAACGATATTCAAGTGACGGCACTTCAGTTTCAGTTTCAATTTTTGGCATCCTTCATTGAAGTGGGCGTTTTTCTCCTTTCATTTCGTTTCTCTCTTTTGGACATTTCTTTGGGTCCGTGTGGCATAAATTATCATGGGTTAATGTTGATTCGGCAAACAATCAGCGACAACTCAAACAGCAGCAATAAAGAAACCAGGAATTGAATGTAGAATGAGGTAAATGTATGCTTAAAGTCAATTCAGCATGCACGGGATAGCATGATATCTATTATATAATTTCCACATTTAAACACTTTAAAACTAAAATGTCTCACGCCTTTTCTAAAACTTTATAGCATTTCTTTCTGAAAATTGCTATTACTGTTTAAATTGAAAGGTCAAGCTTGAATAAAACATTAAAGATATTCTCTGGATTATTGTTTGAGGACATTCCAAGCTACGCAAACTCGCTTACATCACAACATATGTAGACCAACATAACCAGCTACTTGAATTTGGTAGAGCTCAAGTATCAAGTTGATTTTAAGTCAATAAAGAATGTTAAAATCAACTTGATACTTGAACTCTGCCAAATGCAAGCAACTGCAAGAATGTTAAGAGCAGTTTTACGATATGTCAAATGCATTTTCGACCCTAATTGACAGTTTCGTTTAAACATTTTTACTTTTACCCGTTTCTCTAATTAATCAGACCCTAATTAAAACTCATTGGAGATACTTTGGATATTAATTGATACAACAACGTCAACTACAAGCACTGCTTGAGTCCAACTCATTTTTCTACTACTTCGTCTCCTTTTAATTGTAATTACAACACATGCACGTGCCCCGCCCTGCCCTCCCTGTTGTGACGTTTCATGTCCTCCTGGGAACAGTATTGAATGGCTTCCTGAAGGCATAATTATGAATGGAGTCCACCACCCATGGCTGCATGGCTATAATGATCTACAAACTGAAAT
The DNA here is from genome assembly GCA_018150345.1 of Drosophila equinoxialis. Taxonomy (NCBI): domain Eukaryota; kingdom Metazoa; phylum Arthropoda; class Insecta; order Diptera; family Drosophilidae; genus Drosophila; species Drosophila equinoxialis. The sequence continues at coordinate 10,989,748 of JAECWI010000238.1, forward strand.
TAACTGGGCTGAGAAAACAGAAAACTTGCGGCAAAAACAATTCTGGCTAAAAAGCAATTGCTCTAAATAGTTATTTCTACTAGCACAAGATACTGGTCTTACATGATATAAACATTACATTTGTGTGACTGGGATACAAAACAAGTAAAAATGAAATATAAAGGTTGAATTCAAATTGAATTTTTTTTAATACATACATACGCACACCCACAAGAATAGCTTACCAACAAATCTCATTGCCGAGGCAATACTTTGGCAAATCGGAACTGACACGAGCACTTCAGAAAAAATTTTTTATAAGCGATAATGAAGCAGTTTATTATAGGTTATATATAGGTGGATACCAAATTCAATCTTTAGTTTGTGTGCGAAGCTTTGTGGTGTATCTATGTATGTATGTACTTGTTTGTAGTCGGTAATTGTCAGTGCGTTAATCTAAATTGTACTACATATAGCTGTCCAATTGCAGGGAGAGTTGATTGACTTACGGCATTGCCAGCAAAGCCTTAACAGGAAAGGCAAAGAAGCAACCATCCACAATAAAATCTTAGGGCTTTATAAACTAATTGGTATGCATAAGCATCGCAAGTCTTAAAATGGAAATCAATAAGCTCTAAAAAATGTTGTAGCCGGTAATAGATATATAATAATTATAAAGTATTTATTTTTGAGATTTTTAGAACTAATGAATTAAGCTCATGCTTTGAGTTTGAATAAATCCATACAGTATCATATTATTGTTTTTTTGTTTTTCATATTAAAGAATGAAATTGAAGTAAGTTTACCAAACCACATATATTTACTCTTTCAAGCACACAAGTAGTCTGATATCGGAGTGGCCGATCCAAGATATGCACAAAACTTGGTTATTTTACAAAATTGCAGTTTAAATATTGCAGAAAAAATTCGTTTACGCGGGCGGAGTATTCAACTTTCTCAAATACTACATCTGAAATCAGCAGGATAATTTAACTCAATTACTGTTTATAATTGTTATACACTTCGGCTTGCAAATACAAATTATTTAACAAAAACAAATAATTTTGGGGAAACTGCCTTAAATTGCACATTATGCTCACAAGACAAACTTTTGTTTAGTTGCTAGGCTTAATTTAAATTAATTTAGTAAAACCCTTAAAAGATGAAAAGTCTGGAAAGTGATTTCAATCGAATAATAAATGATTGCACTATGAAATAAATGATGGTCGTTCGTAAAATATTATTAGCATTTTTTTTTGTTGTCCTGCTCCATACAAATTAATCGCATTCACACCAACGGTCCATTCATGACTCGATCAAAATATTTGATTAATGAAAGCTAAAGGGAAGCACACACTCGACTATGACAAATAAACACAAGTAGGACAGCAATCGACAGACTCTTACAAAAGGACCGAACGAACGCATGTTGTATATATGTACTTACTACAACTACTTAATCTCTTGTTTTATTTGCAGATGTTTGTAGTTGACACTAGAAAGTAAAAACGACCGAAAAGTCTTTAAATGTGGTCAATGTACGCGTTAATTATTGATTACTTTGTCGCCAGGATCAGGGACTGGTGGCAAGGCAATGATAATTGAGTTGTGGGTGTGACACTTTTTTGTTGTTGTCCCCTTCTTTAATTACATTAAATCAATATTGCTAGTGTGTAAATTCTGAAATAGTAAATTTACCGCTGGAGTCCAAAGATTAGAGTTACTGTGTATGTTGTAAACCAAATTCCTGGGAGAATGAGTAAATGAACGTGGAATTTTAACTTGTACCTAATGTATGCCACATATCAACATGCGTGACAAATGGACAATTGACCTTCAGACAAGTGTTTGTTGATAAGTTTTAAGTCAAAAAAAAAAAAAAACAGATGGGAAGCAAAATATTCAATCATAGTTTCAATTTTAATTTGCATTGAATATTAGTAATATTAGTAATAGTATTCAAATTAATATTTATTTATATGTATATATATGTATGTATGTATGTATGTATATGCATTTTCGTTGATTCTTTATCTATTTCTATGTGTGTATGCTTCTTCTGTTGAAGCTCGCAATTAAATTCATATATGTATCTACATATGTATATACATATGTATGAAATGTGTGTTGGTATTTGTCGAAGTCAGAGTCAGAGGGCTCGCTCTCGCTGCTTAATCAGTTGAAGTTGTTTGTGCCATTCGAAACCTCACCATTACCATGCTTGCCAGCATGGCGCGGGCTCAAACTGTGTTTCTCTGTCTATTTTACAGATAAAATATTTACTTGTGCCTGCTGGCAGTCAAAAGATAAGATATAGAAAGACGACGATGACAATGGTGGCGACGGGAGTCGGCAACGGAGTCGAAGTCAAACGCGTCCTCCAGTTCTTCCCTGCCCACATAATCATAATTAGTTCGACAATGTTTTAGTATGTGTCCTCTTGGATGGTTAAATTTAATTTTATTCACGAAATGACAAACAACTACTGATTAGAATTATTATTAAGTTGCCAGATGATTAATTGCAATCATCATTATGATAATGATGATAAACCGGAAACGGCTTGACTGTTACACAAATATAATACAAAAAACCAGCCCAGTTGAGTAAATTCTTGGATATTGGTTACAACTGAAAGTTAATAATAATTTTAACGCTATTAAATTTCACTCGGCCTACTTACTGCCTTTGAGTGCATTGACTTCCATGACTTTTTGAATACATTTAAACGCTGCTCTTGAGTACTTGAGGTTTTATATTCTCATTTAGCGCTTATTTGTTTTTTGACAGAATAACAGTACACATCAACGCGTTCAACACACATATCCTTTTTATAAAAGTAAGAGAGGGCAGAGCAGTTAACAACAGGATATACGCGCTTGAGAGTTGGTGGTGGAAGTTGGTGGTTGGCAGAAAGACTCACCAACAGCCGGCCTAAAAAACTGCAGCTGACACTAAATTTTAACACTTCGATGGAAAAGAAAACTTTTCCGCAAACCATAAATTTTTAAATGATTTCTAGGAAATTTCAAATTTGAGTGCGTAAAACATCTGTCGTAAGGTTTTATATAAGACTATCACCTCATCATATGTATTCTTAGCATGTAGTCTTAGCATGTGTCTACTCCAATTTTAACCAAAAATTGACAAATACCATATACAAGTCTCACCTTAAATTGATCACATATTATAGTCCAAGAGCAAGAGAGAGGGAGAAGAAAAGAACGAAATATGCGTACGGATTTTCTGCGATAACCTTTAGGCTGTCACTTTTAGGATTGGGGTGATTCTCATAAACTGTCCTACTTATGCCGGCAAGGGCTTACGCAAAAATGAAACGAAATGAAGAAGAGCCGCGCACGCACGCAAATCCGAATTGGCTCATTTATCTTATTTCACTTCTCTTAAACATTTTCAAGTACAAAAAAAAAACCAGAGGGCCGGGGCTAACTTCGACCGCGTCAAAGTTTGTATACCCTTGCAACTTTTTCGGTATCTCTATCTATCTATCTAAAAAGACTAATATGCGAGAGAACGGCCTACAATTTAGCACAGGAAATAACGAAGATATTGATCAAAGTCACTGTTTTCCACCGATCGTTCCTATGGGAGCTATATGACATATTGACCCGATCTTTATCAAATTCGCCTCAGTCATTAACAGATAAATTAAACTACCACACGTTTAATTTGAAAGCAATCGCTTTAAAATTAGCGAAGTTATTGACGAAAGTCACTGTTTTCGATCGATCGTTCCTATGGGAGGTATATGATATTGTCACCCGATCTTTATCAAATTTGGCACAGTTGTTTATATGTGTAATAAACTCACTAATATTAAATTTCACGACAAAAGCTTAGAAGTAACCAAAGTTATTGAGAAAAGTCACTGTTCGTGACTTTGCCGTTTGTATGGGAGCTATATATACATATATATAGTGCCGGCTGAATTCGAGATATACAACCCCTGCAGTATATACAATCCTACGTGCAAAATTTTAGCTCTGTAGCTCTTACGGTCTAAGAGGAGTTCGCGTTGATCCAGACGGACGGACGGACATGGCTATATGAACTCGTCTCGTCGTGCTGATCAAGAATATATATACAGTGAAACCTCGATATAACGAATCTGAGGGGGATCGCAAAATTATTCGTTATATCTATTGATTCGCTATAGGTACTGAAATGTAAAACCTTAGTATAACAAGGGACTTAACAAAAAATTCGTTATATTGGGTTTTTCGTTATAACGAAGTTCGTTATATCGAGGTTTCACTGTACTTTATATGGTCGGAGTTGCTTCCTTCTATGCGTTGCACACTTCTGACCAAAATTAATATACCCTTTTGCAACGGTATAAAAGGGAAAGGAGATAGAAAAAAAGTTATTGTGTTTCACCTCCCATTTTCGTGCTTTAAAATAAATTCACAGGCGGCGCATATTCATACATACACACACGGAACAACGCACAGCAAGAGAAAAAAGGACGAAGACAGAAAGAACGTTAGACAGTTGCACCAGAGAGTCATAAATATTTATATACTTATTTGTCGCCTGCCATTCGCACGTTTGCGAATCAAAATAGAGAATTTTAAAGAAAGAGGATGGAAAATTGGACAAAGAATGGAAATGAACTGTAGAGCATAAATGTCTGAATGTATGAATGTTTTTACTCCACAGAATTTTTATTTAAAGTATACAATATGTGTAGTATATAAATATTTATGTATGTGTGCTAGTTGCTTATTGCTATTTGCATTGCAGTTTAAAAAAAAAAGGGTTCTCCAGAAATGTCATTCCATTCAGTTGTTTTGTTAATTTCATTTACTGAGATTTGCATTGCACTGGTCAGTCCAGCGCCCGCCACAATAACATAAGTTCTATACTCGTTGGAATTTTGTGACTAAATTATGGTTTGTAATAAAATAGACATGTTTGGCATAAAAATTCTTTTCAATTTTTGACTAAAAGCTTCACTTGCGTGAAATTGCAGCAAACCGTTTTCTCTTTCTTCTCTGTTCCTATGTTTTTCCCATGATTTCAGCTTTTTTATACCCTTGCAGAAGGTATTATAAAATTGGTCAGATGCTTGTATCGCACAGAAGCAGACGTTTCCGACCCCATAAAGTACATATGTATATTTTTGATCAGCAAGAGAAGCTGAGTTGATATAGCCATGTCCGTTTGTGCGTCCGTCGATGCATATGTGTTTTACTCAGCCATCTTAAAAGCTATTGTGATGAAACTTGGGATTTGAGCTACTTACAACCCGGGTAAGATAAAGTATGAAAATTGTCAGGATCGGACCACTATATCATATAGCTCTAAAAGAAACACAAGTGCAGAAATTGGAGTATCCCCATAATATTTACTAATATGATAGTATTGGATATAAAATCACAGATCCCAAAATTTTAATTTGATCGGATAAATAGAACACAAGTTACAGTCATTGTAAATCGGCTGCCTACTTGCGTGCCGTGGTTTGCTTAGGCAATGAGGAAAGAAGAAGGAGAAATTGTATATAGTCAAAAGGAAAATTTGAATTTACTACATTGAGATAATTTGAAGGATTTGTTTGTGTATTGATGAATTGATTTGAAGGAAAAGAATTTTGAACATGGACTGCAAAAAGGCCGGTTTCAGGTTAAGGTCATGGTATTAATGAATATACATATTTTTTGAATACAATTAGAGAATCATTATTATTATGACAATTTTGGCATATTATATTATTTTACGTTAAAGCCATTTTAAGATCATTTGTGAATCAATTCCTTGCTAAATTAAAATACAACATGAACAAAAAATAAGTTTTTCACCCTTTGCTTATTTATTTTCCTTTATTAATAACTCGATGTTTTGTCAGTTTTTACTGTTGGATATTTGTCGGTGGGTTTTTGTTCAGTTTGTTTTCTTTTGTGTGTGTGGACTCATTTTACATTTCCCAAAAGTATACTGGTGGGTTTGTTTGGTTTGTCCGTTGATTGTTCGTTGCTCCGTAAACATTCCGGCATTGTTTCCTCATTCGGCTACAATTATCCGCTACTCATTGTGAATGAAAATGACAGAAAATGTGCCGATGAGCCGAAACGGAATTAAACCATATGTGCTCAGGGTAACAATCCCAATTTCGAAATACGACTACCTAATACTCCATTGTCCTAAGACAACCAGAGAAAAACAGAAGGACAGATTAGAACAGATGAGTTAGTTCGATTTTTCGATAAAACTGTTGCAAACTTTACACAAATGTCAAATACTGATACATAAATCTATCAGACGACGACGATTGTAAATGACCATATTTTCACACCCATAACACAAGCCAACAAAATCAAATTATATATTTCATATATAATATATTATACATTGGGGGACAAAAACAAGTTTAATATCGATTGATTCTATTAATCAACTTTTATTAGTCGTAAAATCTACAAAAATCCGGTTGCGGTATGTGTACTTACACAGTTATGCAGTTCATTAGACACAAGTTTATTGATTCATTTTAACAGAAATGAAGGGAAATAATTTTCTTAACGACTTCGGTATACTATGCAGGTAAAACAACTGTATTAAATTCTAAATACCAAATGGTGGTTGTTGTTTTTAACTTTAAATATGATTTTCTCCTCTCGCAGGTAATTTAATGGAGATTTTCAGTAATTTGTTGGTGATTGTATTTATAATGAGTGTCGTTATGCCAGTTCTCGCCAATTTTTTACAAGGTACATTGAAATCTTTCCGGCTGGTCAATAGTTTAGCATAGACTATCTGAAAACTCTAATATAATATTGAGACATGTGTACTGTTTGCATACTGCATACCGAAAAGTTTCAAGTTAGCTCCAGCTTTCGTTTTTTGGCTAATTAAAATGTTTAGTTTTTGTATGTAATTCTTGAGGTATTTTGGTTTCCCGTCAAATTATACCTGTTCTATAAAAATCCAACAAAAATTAGATAATATAGTTTTCAACGCCTCCGATTATTAAATATTAAGTGTATACACAATTGCACCATATGGGTGCATGGTGTTAAAATATACGGTTGATACGGTCTGATACACATTGTTTAAAACCGGTTTTAAAATACATCCATTTCACTGCCGTCAACAAATTTTCATTTACAGAATGCCGTATATTATGTATTTTTTCCCTCTAACTATTTTCTCCCTCTAGCTGACTTTACTCCTGACGGACAAGACCAAGAACAGAAAAAATGGAATGGGGCAAATTAAATATACAGGCCCCGCAATATAAAGTGGCCCTGGGTTGGCCCCCACCTCTCTTTATACCACACCTACGCAATTTGGACATGAACATGTATACTTACATATGTTTGTATGTATTTGTACGTATTTGAGGCAACAACAAAAAAATTAATGTAAAAAATATATTGCTTATATATAAATTAAGTAGGATGCATAAGAAATATACTAAAGGACATGACCGGCGTTTTTGGTTTTGTTTACATTTTTCTTTTCTTTTATTGCTGATAGCCTCTGGCTGCCAAAAAAATATTAGTATATGTACATTTGAGCGTTGTGTGTAGCGGGGGAATAAAATATAGGCACCACAAACAAAAGACCAAAGATTCACGCTAAGTATTTATATTTTTAAATATGGATTCAGCACTTTAGAGATTTTTGAATGTTTTACAAGTCCGAAATTCGACAAAATTGATAAAAAGCTTTTATTCACAATAAATCTTGAGTGTTTTATTTGTCATCATCACCTTTTCAATGTTTAAGCCTAAAAACATATGCATATTTTACATATTATAGCAGTTGTTACCGCAGCATATGATTCTTCACATTAACTGGTCACTTAATTACCTTCAAGTTTCCTTACATTTCAGGTTTTTCCAACTTACCAACTTAAAAATACGTTTATAACCTGCAGCCGCACGCCAAAAAAACCAAGTTTCTCGCAAAAAGTGGGATTTATCTCTTTTTAGACAGATATAGCAAAAATCATCGTCGTCTGGCAGATGAAAAGAAGATGGCGGTGGGAGACTCAATGCCGTGCGATGTCTGAGTATGTCTGTGTTGAAAACTGTCTAACAGAAGGTGCAATCTAAACATTAAGTTACCGCGATGGGGCAGAAAAAGTACTACTTGACTAATATACATATTTTCACCCCCGTCAATGAACTAATATTAGTGTGTACATATTTTAACATCCAAACTTGATATTAATGTCATTTAATAAATATATATATGTATATAAAACAAATTAGATGTTTGACTCAAATTTTGTAAGCTACTTACCGTTTGTTATGGTATGAGAGGGTATGAGAATAGTGCTCCTTGCCTAAGGAATTTTAATTAATGTCCTGGCTGTGTTCCTTTAGCATCTGTTTTGAAATGTTTCCAGTTGTCTTTTAATATTGCCAAAGTATCATTTAATTTACAAACGCTGGGTCGTTTGAAGAATCGGTATTCAAATTTCTCACAATTAAAAAAAAAAAAAGAAACCCGCGAGTTTTCAAACGGCACTTAACAAAAAAAACAAAACACTAAAACCATTCCGAAAAATGGAGCAGGAAAAACGTAAAAAGTTGCTCGCTTGTATATTTTTTCTTTTTTTTTTTTTTGTTTCTGCTTGTTGTATCTGTCCCACGAACTTAAGAGCAAGGCTCGCCGAGGCACTTGTTGGCGGAATTATCATACACCCTCCTCCGTCGTTTTCCTCGTCACATTGAAAGTGTGGGGGCTAAAGTGTTGTGGAGTGGCTCTGCTCAAGACTGGGGTTAGTTGCAGGTTGGATACTGGAGACAACAACAGACCGTTTTGACGTACTTGCCACCGATAACTGAGACCGGAGCCAAACGAACAGCGCCATTAAAACCGAATTGGTAGGACCGAGCGTTAGTATAGCTTTCCAAAGCTCATGTCCGTTACAAAGCATTTTCCAAAGCTTTTTCAAAGGAAGTAGTAGGAAATGTAAATTTAGTGCGCTGAAATTTTGAAATATTTTTAGAAATTAGACGCACGAATTTATTAATCAATGGTTTGTATAAATTTGGTTTGCACTAAAAACTGCATGTGTAGCATAGATACATATATACATAGTTAGGTAGATAAATCTTGAAGATACTTTCGTTATTACAAGCTAAACAAGAAATCCAGTGGAATGCATACTAACGTATATTTTAGAGTGTCATAATGAAACAACAATGAAAACATTTTCAAATGAATAAAATCAAGTGCACAGATCTATATTATTTGCTTTTCCTACATATGTCATGTATCAAAGACAGGATTTCTGACTTGTTTTTACAATCACTCAAGCATTTTGGCGTCCCAGCGTTCAAGCCAAGATAAACGCATAACGAATAACAGCAGAAAATAAGTTTAACGGGGCGAATGACACCTGGATCGAGGTACATGTTCACGAAAAGAAAGATTGACATGGCAAGATCGGCGCGGCAGTTAATGCTGTGCATATGTACATACATACATACATATGTACTTTACGAGGTCGGCAACGTTTCCTTGCGCCTTGTATATACAATTTGGCGACTTTGACTGACCATTTTCCCTTTTGGGTGCATGGTATACAACGAAAAAAAGGCAAGCGCCCCCAATGAATGTATGTATGTGGGTGTATGCTGGTGTATATACACGCATACGTCCTGTAAAAGCAAACAAAAGTATTTGTATTTGTTTTTCTTCCCTTACTAAGCAAGCATTTGTTTTTTGCTTTAGCATGTTTCGCAATACCTGCTGTAACAATTCGAGTGAAATGGATGTCTTGTGAATGAACCGTGGAGAGAACACTTGATGTATACATACAAACAAATATAAACCACATATGTACATACATTTACATATGTATATGTGTGTAAGTTGTATCCATAAAACTGTATGTGTGGAAATATACACACATACGGACCTTTGTTGCTATTAGCCTAATGCTACTGCATTTTATTAGAACATGCTCAACTCTCAATTAGTAACACATGCGCTCGCTTTAAGAGACATTAGGGTCTCTCGCTGTCAACCTACACGTACGCCCGCCCGCCTAACCATTCATCCTCCTTCTATGTAGCACAACTAGTATAATTCGAGCGATGTGTTTAAGTTATGAGGCTATCTCATACGTACGAAAATGTGAATTTTACTTTATAGCTTTATTTCTTATCGAATCTGTCTTACAAACATATAATATAGCATCAAATATAATATCTAGTACATACATTTGGTTGCCGCCGTGATTATTGGGGACGTCGAGTGTGGCGGAGTATTGAGTAAATTTAAGTTTAAATATAAATTTAAGTAGATTGTGCAATTTTTCTTAACTCATACATATAATATTAAATTAAGTCTGTGTATTAGAGGCAATAATTATAAAACAATTTTTTTCAATTATTTTCTAAAACATCCCATCTGAACGGGCAACTGGTATAAGCACAATAAGAAATACAACAAAATTTCTCATCACCAGGCGCCAATCATTGGGCACAGCATAGGGCAACAAAATTTCTGTAAGGCGATGGACTTCATGCGAGACACACACAAAAATAAACGAAGTAATAATCATATTAAGTGTTGGAAAACCGGGCAATAAAACCAAAACTCCGTGGCGATCTGCTGCTAACCAAATATGATATTGGCAGACAAACAGCTCCAAGGAGATGCGCCCAAACCAGGCAAAGAATGTCGAGAAGCGGGTGCGTAAGATGCCCGATATATTGCGCAAAATTATATAGCCAATAATCGGAATAAACAGTATATACGAATGAATTTCCTCGCAGTTCTGAAGATTCCGACATAAAAACGAAAACGCAGTATAAATACCCACACCCAGAAGAGCTAAAAGAGTAACAGAAATGGAAGTGCGACGAGAAAATAAATTCCCATGATTATTATCATCGAAAACCAAATTATTTGGCTTTGATTTTTGGGCTATATGAAAGCAGGCTGCAAATATCATGCCAAAGGTGACAGTATATCGATCTAATTTCCACTGATACCACCATTCATGAATATCATCATCGGTCGTGACGAACAAAGCTTTCCAAGGACGCGTGACGAAAATGCGTTCAAAAAACACCTCGGACATGAACAGGACAGTGATCAGGCCTAAGCACCCAATGCATTTACTTACTAAATACAGATAATGAAGAGGATTTACATCTACTGAACTAGATGATATTCGTGGTGGCATGGCCAAAACGAAATAAATAACACTTAACCAAAATGAGAGCAAAGGCACAAAATAGTAAAACTGATATGGTCGATTCATGCAAAAGCAGAGTAAAACACTGAGAAAATTTAAGCGGAACATAGATTGAAAGAAACGTACAAATAATGACTTAGATGAACCGTTACCAACACCTCTTCCTTCTATACCTCTGGACTGCCATATATAGGTAAAGTGGGTATATCCCGTTAAAAAAAATAACCAGAAATAAGTAACTTTATATGCATATGAATAGGCAAAACCCGTTGGGCACCAGTCATATAATAGATTAGCACCACCAACAAAATCCAGCCTTTAAGTTCGTCCGTTTGATCGCGATTTAAGACTTTGGTGAAACGAGAATCCTCAGTGAAAAATAGACCCAAGGCAAAAACATATCCCACCGGAATCCAAAATGAGAACTCGGAGTAGTATTTATTTTCCTTCATAAAGAAATTTGTGCGATCGCACAAATAAAAATATCCCATGATCAGGCCCAAGAGGGATAAAGCCAACAATGGGGTGCTGTAGTCGGTGATTAAAGCCGATATGGCTGAAGAAGGAGGATTACTCTGTTGTTGTTGTTGAACTGGGACATACAAAGTTTGTCCTCTTAAATGTTTAAGCCATCGTCTTAGACCCATGCCGCTTAATAAACTAATGCATACACCAAACATCGAGTATGCTACAATTTGCAAGGTGGTATATGGTTCGGAACTACTGCAGCAAGTGCCATCGTTGTAGTTCATATAATCGTTGCAATACATATTCCACAGTAATTGCACTTCCAATCTCTGGCCATGCTGACTTAATTCATAACCGTCTATGGCGTTATCCAACAGACCATTTGATATGTGCCAAGCGGATTCCCAGATGGTAGCTTCAGTATAACGGAAGACGTTGCGGGCAATATGATTATAGCGATCTATGTCCTCATTAAGTAGCAATTTCCACGAAGACGGCAATTTTTCTTCATCAACACGATCGACCAGTTTCCACAAGACCCTTGATTGTTGTGCTACCAGTCGATGGATGGGCGGTCCCAACAGAGTTAAATTAACGCTATAATGTCTAAGTACGTCTTCCGTCACATTGCCATTGATTAGATTTGTGTGGCTGAAACCCATTATGTAGACCGAAGATAGCTGCTTCTCTGCCTCCAAGCGGTAGAGACGATCAATAAGCCAGGGACTTACCTCTTCGGCTTTAATATACTGTGCCATCATATGTAGCTTTTTATCCTGGAAATGGGCCTTTGTTGAGGCATTTTCATTGGCATCTGAACTAAGGCTTAAGGGAAGGCGCAATTGCTCAATAAAACGCTCGTAGAGCAACCGTATACTTGCATCGCCGATAAAGACAAAATTGTTTTTGTTGTCCAAAAATGCCAAATAGCGCAGACAACGTCGGGTGTCACTAAAAATTGATATGGAAATTAGTCACTTAAATAGATATTGACATTGGGTGGGTAGGTAGATGGATGATTCATTTATGTAAGCACAGTTTCCCATAATGCCATAAGCAGTAGAGATAAGAAAAGCCATTAGCTTTGCTTTTAAAAGAACTGATTCTGTGTTGACTGGCAATAGAACAACGCATCCTCTCCTTACACACTTACAGCGTTACGGCACTAATATAGGGCATCTAACGATTTTTACTTCACTTACGTTAGGGAATATTTGTGGAGCATACATCCATAGGGCTGCCACTCATTGTCACCCTTGAATCGTCCCTTGGACAACAGCCACTGGCAGGAATCACTTCCTGTTAATAAGAATATGAATCATTTGATTTTGAAGAGTATGTACATCCACGGATCACTTGATCGCTAATACAAACCGTAGTTCCAGTTTAGCAGTCCGTGGTAAAAGATGAAGCCCAGGACCAAAAGAAGGGCCACCTTCTTTGCATTGGTAGCATTCAGTTGCTTTATGAAGATATCCGCTTTTGTAGGCGGCCGCTGGACTCCACCGCTAGCAGCTCCGCCTATGCAAATACCACCAAGTTCGCCTACCCCTGTCCCTCCTCTTGCATTTGTTCCCGAAATGTTACTGCTGATGCCATTGCCGGCGCCGCGAAGCTCTCGCAATTCCATGGTGAACCTCGCCACCACCTTCAAACTCGAAAACAAAAACAACAATAACTTTTTAACCCAACTAACATTAACTACATTCACTCACACAATCATAACCCAGAAAACATAAATTGCTCAACGAAATTTGAGAAAATGTACATATGTATGTATAACCTCTAATACCCTGCAGTCCTTGGCAATAATATTTTTACATTTTGAAATGTGTTTCCCTGCAACTCAATTCATTAATACACAAACAAAACATTATTACACATATTTTTTCTTCTTCTCCCATCATTCCCTAAGCAAAACACGGTACGCATGCACGTTATGTGTCGTTGTGTCTGTGTGTGTATGCATGTGCTTTGTTGATTTGATGATGACGTGCTTGCTGCAGCGCTTGAACTGATTTACTTTCATATGTACATACATATGTATGTACATATATTGACTGTAACTTGTGTTTTATTTATCCGATCAGATTCAAATTTTGGGATCTGAGATCTTATGTCCAATACTATCATATTGGTAAATTTAATGGGAATACTCCAATTTCTGCAAAAATGTTTCTTCTAGATCTATATGATATAGTGGTCCTATATCCTACCTGAGAATTTTCATACTTTATCTTACCCGGGTAATAAAAAAGGCCCCAAAACGAATTTCATCCCAATAGCTTTTAAGATGGCTGAGTAAAACGCATACGCACCGATGGACGGACGGACATGGCTATATCGACTCAGCGTCTCATGCTGATCAAGAATATATATGTATACTTTGTGACCAATCTGACATCTGACCAATTTTATAATACCCTCTGCAGGGGTATAAAAATGAATTGACGCATTTGAATTTAATTAGACTTTATAAATATTTTTTAGTTTAAGCAATTTTATTTCTTTTTACAAATCTTACATGCGCGGTTTTAAGAAAAGTTTTTGGGCAAAGTCACGACAAATTGTTCAAGTTTTCCATTTCTCTTATAATATTTGCAGTGCTTGTATTTTGTGGTATTAGCTTCATATACTGCATGATCTTCTCCTTGACATTTGCATTGAAGTATGATTTTTTATATAGTGCGATTAAAGTAGGGTGGGCCAGATGGAATATGTCAATTTGGGCTTCTTCAGGTGATTTAACGACCACTTCCAGTAATTTTTCTACCCAGCGAATCCAAACGCCAGGCTTGGCTTTTTGTGGAAGGCTACCCTGAAAGGCTTTAATATAGCATTTGAAGACAAAATTATAGCCATTCAATGCAGATTGACGAATCTCTGGGCCACCATTTAGCACAGCCAACGTTAGTTCCTCCATAATGGCCTTATCATTACCGCATATTAACGCATTCTGCATTAAAACCTTAGCCTCTGAAGCACTTGCCTGTGTTAAAAAGCTCGACAGTTGTTTTAACACTCTCTGAATCCTGGATTTGAAACATGTTATGGACTAACCAGAAAGACTTGTGCTGCATTGTATCCACCATTGCTTGGATTTGATCAATTAGACCTGTAAAATGGATAGGAAAAACATATGACAACAATAAATGACGTCGAGAATTGATACAAGAATGTAATTTAAACTTTTCTCTTACCCTTAGGCATTAGATACGGATGCATTGTACTCTCCTTCCAGTAGAGCACTACTAGATTAAGTGCATCCGCGCGGGTTGAATTGTAGCATGTCAAATTCCAGCGCAAAAGATCCATTGTCTGAATTAATTGGGATATAAGTGGCCAATGCGAGCGCCGCCAATGAGCGAGTTGAATATGCATATTGGTGTATTCTTTGGCTATTTTCAGATCATCTTTTTTAACTTTCTTTGATTTTAATATGGTTAATTGCATTCGACTGGTAACCATTATATGATCGTCCAAACGGCTGACGGCCATTAAAATTGACATAAGTTTACAAATAGCTGCATAATTTCTTGTATTCGAATCAGAAAATTTATCCAGACTTAGAGCCAAAGCATCGAGATAATCAGATTGACCTGATTTTAATTTTTCCAACGTGTATGGATAATTAACCCCCTGAAGGTTCAATTGCAGCTTAATAAAGCGGCAATTCTTTCGCCACCTAGACGATATTCTCAAGCCATTAAGGATAAGAGGATATATGTAGATAGACAATAGAAAATTTTGGGAATTTTGATTTTGTAACATGCGCTCATCTAATATTAAATTGGTGAAAATTGGATTCATGTAATGAAAAACATGACCAGAGCACAGGCACGCTAAACGCCAAAAAATTGTGGCAAAACCTTCATGGGCCATGGATAATTTAGCTAAAGATAACCATGTCTCTAAAGGATGTGCAAAGCAAAGCTGAAGAAATTCTCCAATAGGCAAATGTTGAGGCTTTAGGGAAAATTGATTAAAAAATAATATGCGTTGATTTTCATGATCACCAATATCAAAGGGAAATTGTTGTAGGAGTTGTAAGTCATCACGTAGGTTAAGAATTTGAATCCGCTCTGTAACAGAGCATTGTTCAAAAATTGGAAACAGCACTTGGCTGATGAGTGAGGAATACTCTTGCTGATAATCTTCATCATCATCCTTTTCATCTTCCAGTTCTTTTTTTAATGGTTATTCCGTCATCTGTTACCTGCAGGCCCTTCATGACCTCCTTAGCCTGCGCAACTTGGGTCAAATGCTCGATTATTCTTTGAGCATGGGTAAAATTCATTAGCTTGATATGCTTAGCCATTGTCTCTACACACTCGTCATTACCAAATGCTATAGAACGTAGAAAAAGTTGTTCCAGACCTGCGATTATTTGATCTTCTCCAGCTTCGCCTTCTTCACCTTCGAGGAAACTTAATAGTTTTCCCAGTGGAAGCTCTTCGAGTTTTTCTTCAAAACGTTTGGCCGTCAGGGCAAAGGAATGCAGTTGTTTACATATGGAGTGCAACTTAAGATTATCATCATTACCTAAAAGTCTTATTAAGTCAGATGATAAAACGCAGATGCGTTCCTGAATGTTATACAGCGGCTTTTTCGAGGGCAGTTCCAGCCAATGAATAAATGTATCCACACTAACCAGTTGCACAAGGTTTTGTAAAAAGTCCAAAAGAATCAGTGCATAGTGTACAGAAGAAGAACGCTCTTGGTCAGTCTGCATGCTCATCACTTTGTTGTTTAATCGTAATTGGTATAGGGGAAAAAAGACGGCAGCTGCTTGTCATCTTCCTTTTTTATATCAAGAGTCTTGATGACTATCTCCATTATTTGTGTGATAGCTTGTCCAAGGTATAACTTGCGACCAGTTGGTCGTAGCACAAGCAAACGTTCTTCACTGTCTAATAAATGACGTTGCAGTAATTTGCTTAACTGAGAAGAGAGTAAAGTGGATTCCTCTTTTTGCCATTTAATGGCCCGGCTAGCGGATAAAAGAGCCATGCAGAGTAAATTTAAAGATTCATAATGATCCTTAGTTAGATGGCTTAAAGTCGCATTCAAACATTCATAGTACTGTCCGGTCAGCCAAATTGGACCACAAGACAGAAATTCTGCAAAAACCTCGACTAGTCCACATCTTGAAACCAATGCCACCGTTAGAAACTGTGGTAAAGCATAAGGTAGTTGATTTAACAAATGTACACATTGCGGATTCCATTGGCCTAATTGCTCTTCCTGGCATTTGTATACATTGGAGCTGTTCAGAATTAGGTAAACCATTAAACCGCGTAAACGATCCTTCCAACCGGGCACCTCATCATTAGGTACAACTGTGATCTCTTTGTCCAACTCGCCTTTTGTTCCTTTGATTTCTATTAACTTATGCTCCAGCAGTATCTCTATGCATATGTCGCAAAGTTCCTTAATCGCCTCCTCGTTGCCTGAAGCCATCAATAAACATAGATTTTTAGACCAAGTGTCTTAAAAAGCTTCACCATGCTTACCACTCCAATAAACGAAGGTCTTCAGATTTTTCACATTTTGGCTATATGTTTGGAGAGCGTTGCGGAGTTGAAAAAATATCTCACAGTTGTCCAGAGGACGCAGCTGTTCGGTATCGGCATCCCCCATATTCAGATATCAAATTAAAGGAGACTTCCTTCAATGCACAACGTCAAAAATTATTCACTTATTCGTCGTAGTGTTACCAACTTTTTGAATTGGCTCCCAGTATTCCACCGCTCCCAGTATTTGACGCCAACATTATAACATGTAATTTAACAGCATGCTAGAGATGCGCAATACACTTTGATACAATCGATAGTTTTATATACTTTTTGGTCAGCTCTAACGCATGCGTTTGACGGCTTTTTTTGCATTCGCTTAGGGAAAAAAAAGAAAAAGTTCTGCGTGAAATAAGAAAAGGTTAAAATTCCACTAAACGTTAGATAAACAGAGTAAAATATATTAAAGACACTTTTACACAGGCAGCTAGACACGTTGATCGTTTCGTTTATTTTTTTTGCAACAAAAATTTCATGTGTGTTTGATAAAAAATTTTACCGATATTTCGGCAAAAAGAGAGCGAGAGGAGCAGCAGAAGAGACTAAGCAAGACGACACCCCCGAACAGCAACGAGACGGAGCGTCGAGGCTACGCGACTACGCAAAAAAATACAATAAAAACGAAAATATAAGGTGAGCGAAACGGCAAACGTAAGCTCTAAATAAGCAAGTATTTATTATATGCATTTGTATGTCACCTCAACAACATAACTCCAACAGCAACAGCATCGACGGGCAGCGCGCAAAAACCGCACAAAAAACAGGAGAAGGAAGAGCAGTTACAAACAACAGCAGCAAGAATGAGCAAACCTGTCTTTGAAGTGCCACTGACCATTGAGCCAGAACATGAATTGCGTTTTGTGGGTAAGAAGAACCAAAGAAGATTAAGTCACTACAACAATGAAAGAAAAGTGAAATTCCAAATAAGAATAGCATCAAATTGCATTTTCCTTCCTTTTTTTGTGTGCGTGTGTTTTTCCATGTTCCTATGCTAGGTCAAAAGTTCTGCTGAGAGAGAATGACAGCGAGAGCAAACTGCAAAGTTCGCACTCACACATACAAATGCACCGTCACACAGTGGGACAGACCTAGTTTGGATTTTTAACTTTTTGAATATAAACAGCGAAATATTGACAGATCATAGTAAACTAATTATAAAACAAATATAGCTCTACTCTATCAAATTGTACAACACTTATACCCAAAGCACTTACCAAAAAGTTAACTGTGACCTATGACTTCCGCTGGCAAATTTATTTGGAGTTGACAAATATTTGATTAAGTCTATCCGAATATATAAGAGTTTTATGTCCAGTCTGTCCAGTTATAAAAAAATTGCTGAGAAAAGTTGCAAAGCTAAACCAAGAGAAACGCACATATTAAGTGCGAAGGAAGTTTTCCAAAATATTACTAAGTTTCTGTGCGTTTTTCAACGAAAATGGTCAATGTGCGCCTGACGTGTTCGACGCTGTACAATAGCTGCTCTCTAGCACTCACTTTCGTTTTTTGTTTTTGTCTTTGCTAGCTTATCAATCATAATTTCCGTTTTTTTTTTTTTTTTTTTGGAATTACATATTTTTGTTTAGTGGCTGCCTTAAAATCCACTAGTTTTTAGTAGCCCCTCCCGTTCTTTACCTTTGCATATATTTTCATGGGCAGCTGGCATCGCTTGCCGCTTCTCCTCTGCCTTTTTGTTTTGTTCTTTGTGTCTCGTTCTGACTTAGCTAGCATTTTATTTTTATACATTCAAAAACTTAAAATGGGCCATTTTCAAAATTGTTTGTATTTCTTGTTTGAATTTTGGCCAAAACGCATGAATATGACGCCGACCGCACAGTGGAGCCAGCTTATTGCAATTTAAGCTTTTCTCTTTTTCCTGCTGCTGTTGCTAATTGGACTTTGAGAGCAACAACAAAGCGTAAATAAGTGTCGCCGCCGTCTCTCACCTTGTAGAAAAGCAAAAACAGAAAATCCATCAGTCGAAGTCTAAATTTTAAGATACCTTGTAGCAACTGGAGCTATGAATCAATATTTAATTACATACTTTGAATTTTCTCCGAGAAATTACAAGGCTTATAATAAGATTTTGGATTTAAGATCTACTCGATGCTTGATAACAAATGCAATTGCTCTGCAATATTCATTTCGTTGCTGACAATAATGCCTTTTTATAAGCTATGCGTCTACACGTTAAAAAAGTATGAAACCAATGCTGACGTGTGCCCCACGGTGCACACACGCGTGGACTTGTACTTGACAACCCAACACCCCCAATCGCTCTTGCTTCCATCCGATCGTTAAACAAGGAAGGGAAAAACTTTGTATGACGCGATTTAATTTTTTTCTTTTTTCCTAAAAAATTTTCCCCTTAACATCACAGAGACCTCTACCCACGCACTCAGCGCTCCCCAATATAACAAATACGCGTTGGCTCTGGTGTTTTCTTGATCTGTTTTTCCTTTGTATAATGGAAACGCTCTATGATTACACTAAAGTTATAATAAAATCAGATGAAGGATTTGTAGTGTTGCCGCTGCTAATAAGCCATTGGCACGCGCTGAATCATCTAACGATTGACACTAAACTGATTACAAATGTTAATGTGAATCACCTTACCCACGCCGGCACCAATATATCTTCTATGTATATAGTTTATTTATATATTCAGATTTAGAAAGAGTATGGCACAATTCGTTACTTTTATACTTCTCTTGAGGTTATTGTTGATTTTTTTTTCCAGAGTTTTTCTTTGTCTTGCTTATTTTAATTCAATTAATTTTAACTTGTGAGATAAAGTGACGTAATAAGCATGACGTGATAGAGAAAAAAGGGAGGATAGCAGGGGCGTTGTTTCGTAATATTGATTTTATTTATTTGACTATTAGTATATTTATTATGTGACTATTAGTATATATTAAAATCAAGTTGTACTCTATGAAACCTATAGACTCTGACTAATTTAGATTCTTATGAACATACATATTTATATATCAAATACCTTTCTACATATTATATTTTATTAGGTCCTTTCAACCGGGCCGTTGTCACAATAATGACCCTGCGGAATAATTCGGCAATGCCATTGGTTTTTAAAATCAAGACCACCGCACCCAAGCGGTATTGCGTACGTCCAAACATTGGGAAAATTGCTCCATATCGATCTACCCAGGTTGAGAGTAAGTAAATTAAATACTGCATCTTGCTAGCATTTCAATAAAATTATGTTTTCTTGGCTTTCAGTTTGCCTGCAGCCGTTCATGTATGATCAGCAGGAGAAAAATAAGCACAAGTTTATGGTTCAAAGCGTGCTAGCACCTAACGATGCCGATTTAACTGACTTGAATAAATTAGTAAGTTAGTTCTTGTGTTTTCTATTTCGTCATTATACAATTTTTGTTTTAGTGGAAGGAACTAGAGCCTGAACAGCTGATGGACGCTAAGCTGAAATGCGTCTTTGAAATGCCCAGCTCCGAGGCGAATGCTGAGAACAATAGTAGCGGCAACGTCGCCGGCGGTGGCAGTGGCATCAGTGCCGGAGCTGGAGTTAATACCAGCTCAACCAGCGGCGAGGCTAATAAAGTTGGCGACGGCATCAGCAAATTGGCGTCCAATGAAGACAAGGTTAGAATTCAAATATCAAAGCCCTGTAATAAAGTATAACTTCACATATTATTTTTAATTACTTTGAAGACCTCAATTATGTCCGATGCTATAGAAACTATGACTGGGGAAATAAAGACACTGCGCGAATGCAATAGCGAACTACGAACAGAAAATCTAAAGTTGAAAGTAAGTTTAATGTCATTATTATGTCCAGAGAAAAGTTTCATTTTTATACTTCAATTTTTACTTATTTCCAACTCACTCTCTCTCTCTCTCTCTCTCTCTCTCTCTCTCTCTCTCTATTCCACAGGATCAAGTTACACGTTTCCGCAGCTCGACCGTTAAGCCGGTAAATGAACCCTATGCCCCGGTTTTTGGCAGAAAAACAGATTCCGATCTTTTATATTGCAATTGCTATTGCTGCAGCTCTTTTGGGTCTGTTATTGGGCAAATATTTTCTCTGAATGCCATAAATCCAACAGTAGCAACTATACCAACAGCAGCAAATTACTCAATACCAACAACAATAGCAATAAAAGCAGCAACAACAACGAATGCAGCAGCAAAACAAAGTGCAGAGGTAAAGCATGCGGTTATTTGAATCTGCATGGGGAAATTGTATTTAAAAAAATTAACAAAAAATCAACAATATGTCAAAACCTAAAACAAACAGAAAAGTTTTAATTTTGCATTTTCCATTTTCTTTTTACTTGTTCAAAGTCATCAAAACTAAGAAATAATGAAAAAGAAACAATGCAACAAAAAATCATATATAAAAGAAAAAAAATGTTGTTCAAATCCAAAATCTTTAGTTTTTGCAAGACATGCAGAAGGAGCAATAAAGTAGACATTTTTATTTGTGCAAGCCAAGAAGTGATAACGAAAAACTTTCGGTTAGGCAGCAAATGTTTTTAGCACCTGACATGTTTCATTGGCACACACTGAATGAAAATTTCCGGCCTATTAGAAACCTATATAAATTGAGATCAAAATTTAAATGAAAATTAACTGCTTTACTTAATTCAGCAGGAGTTTTTTTGCGAATAAAATGCACTTAACAGAAAATTTAAATCAAAAAACAATGCAAAATTAAAAACTTCAGCTTAAAAAGCTGTTATACGTTGTTGCTCTCTACAAAACAATAAAAATTGCTTCACCCTTTCTCTCTTGCTCTCTTCATGTCATTCAATGTCTTCACTAAAGATACATCAGGATGAATTTTTGTCATTTCCATAAAATTAGTTTTTTTTTGTTTCTACAATGAATACGTTGTTAATAAACTGTACAGCAACACAGGAATACTTGCAGTTCATTCTTTTTCTTGAAATTATGTAATTCTGTTGTTGCTACTTTGAAAACTAGCAAAAAGCATTAATCAGTTAGAACATTTATAGGCACACTCCTTTAAATGCAGACACTTACAAAAAACACAAAAGACACGTCGCAAAAATATTAAGAAATTTGTACATGACATTGACAGAATCCTATAGAAAAACACACACACACACACATGAAAGAATATATATATATACATTTATATGTATATATATATTGTTAATAAAATATTAAAGGTTTACCTATACTGTGCAGCACATGTTTGTCCCTCCCGAATGAGGCTAGCTTCAAATTAAAGTCGACTTACAAAATATTGAATCATTTTTGACACCACAGATTTGTTTGATGTTTTGATTTTTTTCGCCACATTATGTAGAAGACATTAACAATTTCTTGATGGGTACACACATACATGTTCATACGTACATACCCTACACATGTTTAGATACGTTAGATTTCTGACTGTATGTATAATATTTAGTAATATACTTTCATTTGAATCTAGCCCCTTATGGGCGCAAAAAACTGTGTTGCCTAATCTTAATATTATATATGTATCTAAAAAAAAATATTTCCCTATACATATTTTCAAGGCTTTACAATTATCTATGTTTTTGGATTCACACTTAAAATTTTGGTTTCAATTAAACCAAAAACAAAATAAGCTAAAAATGTCGAAACCTGTGAGAACGGCACACGAAAAATATATATGTATGTATATTTCGATTACTATTTATTTGTTTTACAATCAATTTTTGCAAAGCATTGATAAATGATATATAGATTTATAATAAACATACATATACATATACACTATATGTACATATATATATCTTGTATGCATACATAGTTATACATATATATATTCATGTATGAACCGCTGTATTTTCATAGACAACACAGAGAAAACTTGTATTACGTCAAAACAAAAATAAAAAACAAGTAGAAGTCAAGACGAATTAATAAATGAAAATGAATTGATAAAACAAATGACGCATATTAAAGAAGAAAAAAAAACATTCAAAGATTACGAGCAAAATGTACTTGATGTCTCAGTTGTAGCAAAGCAACTACATAAATGTTTAAAATTTAATAGCATTATATAATAAAACACAACATGCAACATAAAAGAAACGCGATACGAGGATATTGCATAATATAACATAATATTTACAGCATGAATCTTAAAAACTAAGTGGTTTTTTTTTTTTCTTAAAAGAAAATTAAAACAAAGTGAAACGAAAAAATTGTTAATTAAACATCAAATATCATTTGAAATAAATTTAAACTAAATAAAACTTCGAAAACACCTTATTCAAACACTAACCAATAGAATTTAAGGTATAGGCCATTGTCTTCATGCGGATAGCGTGTACATATTCTTAAAAAAAAGAAATAGGAAACCTTTTTATATCACATACTTATTTTGTACAATGAAAAACGGCACAAAATAATGAGTGAAGATTAAAAATGCTAAACACCTTGAATGCAGAGCAAGAAAGGTGTTAATGGAAAATTGAAAAATCCTGATTCCAAGGAATTTAAGTCCGTAATGGCGAATCAACGAAAACGGGGAGATATAGGATTATTTCTTCACCTTTTAAGAGGATTCCCGAGCAATTTATAAATTTCGTATTAAATACAGAAATTGTCCATATATCCGACCCGTTTTTAAGAATTATACAATGAGTTGATGTTATAATGGTTCCCGAAACAGCCGGTAATATTCTTTAATATAAACTTTACAATTGATTTATTTTTACATACATATCTACAACATAATTTATACGCGCCTTAAGAAAAATTACAGTACCCTTGTTGGTAGATCGAAAAGTGGAAGTTGGAACCAGAGGAATTAAAAATTATGTATTATATCTAAATAAGAGGATTAAGTTTCTTTTCGTTCGTTCAAGGTACTCGAAAATGTAGAAGTTTTAATATTCTTTTCCAGAAAGAAAACTAAAATCAGGTGAAGTATACGACAGCTAGATCAGTGTTTGACAAATATGAATATCATTTACAATCAGAAAACTCAAACTTGGCTTAATTGGACGTCGATTGTTGCTGCTGATCTTCCTCGTCATTTTTGTGGCTGCCCATTAACCAATCCATTAAAACCATGGAAGGGGACCTCAGCGATGATTGAGCTAAAAATTTTATAAAATCATTTCAATGTTAGTCTGTAGGACAGGGAGAAGCAGATGTTTAAGAACTTACATTGATCAACATCAGCTGTTTGCGGCTCTGTGGCTGTTTGTATTGTCATTGTGGGAATTGGCAGTGATGGTGTTGGTGCTACTGACGGCGATTGTTTGGCCATATCCTTTTGTAATTGAATCATCTGCTGTAGACGCTGCTCGCGTTCGTCCACAATCACTTTGTCCTTGAAATGCTTTACCGTCTGCAATTCGGCTAGCCTGAAACAAATAAATTGGAATACATTTTTGGGAATACAAATTTCAGATTATGGACCCGGATATCCTTTCTACTACCCTGACAACCGGGCAAGATGAGTTAACTTACTTTTGTTTAAGATCGCTGCCAACGGAACTGTAATTAATCACTGGCCCAGACGCTGCACCTGTTGTCCGTGTCGATAAATCAGCACTATTATCCGTGGTCTTCCCAAAAGGACTGTTAAATGCTTGGTGTAAAGATGCTGATGTCACTGTTTAAAGAGTTGCATATAACTTATAAATAAAGTATAGAACAATATATGTATTTATTTATTTACATTCAATGCTCGGCCGACGATTGCCCCGTTCCGTTTCCAGCTGTCTAAGAGTATCCGATAGCTTTAATTGTAAATGATCCCGTTCCTCTAACAACTGAACAAGCTCCACAATCATTTCCTCGACACGCATATCGCGTTGGTGAAGCATCATAAGAGCATAATCTAAATCGGTCTTCAAAACATACTCGGGTAGAGGATCATTGGCTGTTTTAGGAGTGTCTAATAAATCACCGCCGTCTTGGCGATTCTGTAAACGGAAGGGATCATATTGCGCAGCGAGGCGGGCGTATTCTGCTGATCGTATAGCCAATTGTTCTTTGAGTGTTACAATTTCCATTTCCTGGGCTTCGAGAGCCTTTTGCATTTTAAGAATCATCTCATTGTGATCTCCCTCCACAGCATTTGGTGTAAACAGTGGTGACTGCTGTTTCTGTTGCAATTCTTCAAGTTGTTTTTTGAAAACCTCTTCCTTTTCGAAAAGGTGTTTTTGCCACGTGGCGGCAATCTCGCCACATTTTTGCTCCACTACTGCCTCCCATTGATGGTTGAGGGTGGCTAGTTGCAGTTGCAAATCGGATTGGGCTTGAGGTTGGAGCTGCTTTGGAGTCTGCTGCATTAGCTCTAAGGATTTCCGCAGTTCTGTAATTTCAATGTTCTTTGTATCCAATTCTAGAACTGTATGCTTCATTCGATCTTCCATTTCAAGTGTGGATAAAATATGATTATTAAGAACACGTAGCTCCTCTTCCATGTCGGACTTTTCCCTTTGCAGTTTTGTGTTTTCTGACACCAGCGCCTGCAATTTCGCCTCTGCTGATGGTAAAAGGGTCTCCCGGTTTGAATTTTCCTCCAATTTGTCCTCCTCTAATTGCTTAATTTGCATCCGTAACATTTGTAAATCTTGATTTTTAGTTAAAATCTCAAAGACCAGCTTTTCGGTTTGATCTTCACGCATCAAATCCTCGATTCGTTGTTTAAGATGAACAATTTCGGCTTCTCTCTCTTGAAGAAGAGCTTTTTGTGTTGCATGTTCCTGATTAGTGACAGAAGGCTCTAGTAGTTGCTTCTCCAGTTTCTTGACTTTTATTTCACTACTTATTTCACAATCATGCATTTCCCCTTCCAGTTGTTGCAGTTTTCGAAGCAAGTCATCGCGTTCTTGTTGGGTCCGAGAAGTCAATTCATTAGCTTGTTCTACCTGTTGCTTTTGATGCTCTAGTTGCCATTGCAAATCTTGGCATTCGTTATTTAAATCCATATTCTCAGCTTGAAGATTTTCAAGCTTCTTTGTTTTTTCATCATCTGGAGGCAAAACTAATGCTGTTGGCGATGACTCCCAGTTATCCATTTGCTGCAGCTTTTCTTGTAGTTCTCTTATTCTTGCTTGATACATATATACATCCATATCTTGTCGTTCTTTAAGCTCCGCCATTCGTTCATTTCCCGCTGTCAAGACATCAATGCGCTTTGTTAGTTTCTCTTTTTCCAGGTTCAGTTGTTGTAATTGCTCTGCAGTTTTGGCATGACTTAATTCCTGTAGTTTCAGCTGATTTTTTAATTCGTCGATAATAGCTCTATCCAGATCATTGTCCTGAGATATGGTAGGAGGTGACTGAAGTTTGCTTTTGTATTCCTTTAGTCGCTTTATTAACTTTGCCGATTTTAGGTTTGCTTCGCTTTTTTCCTGTTCAGCTTTTGCCAGTTTTTGCTCCAATTGAGAGACTTTTAAGAGCAAAACAGGATCGGCGGCTGCTAAGCCCACCGACGCTTGAGTACTAGCTAAAGCCCAAGGATCTTCATCAACACCCAGTTCTGGATCATGTTGCGATACATGTTCTTCGGGATAACAGAGATATGCCCTCTCTGGCACGATTACAGGTTCATTAACTGGGACAGATGACGAATCAATATCAAATTGAAAATCGTCCTTAGGTGGATTTTCCAGTTCTGTGTCGCTGGTCTTAAAGAACATACCTAGTGTTGTCGGTGGATCAGCTGTAGTAGAACCTAAATCTGAAGATGGTTGCTGTTGTATTATGAGTTTCTCTATCTCATTTAATTTTTGACTTTCTTTTAATTGGGCCAATTCTTGATCCCGTTGCCCCAGCAATTGTTCGAGCTCTAAGAGACGCCTCTCTTGTTCAGCCAGAGATTGATTGCGCGCCAAGAGTTTGTTTTCCAAGTCCTGTGCATGTTTCTCCAAATCCGAAACGTTTCTTTGCAGATCCTCAATGGTGGACGGCAAAAGTGGTAGCTGGATATCACTAGCAGCGCTGTTTGACGCCAAATGTTGGTTAGTTACCCTCTCAATTGTGGGTTCAGTAACAATTTCATCAAATGGAGTGGGAGATAAAGATGCTTCATCGGCGGCAAAGAATATAGAAGGAGCCTGAGCAGAAGAGGAACCTGGACCAGAAACAATCAAATCCGTGGCATGTCGGTTGTGCAACTGCTCCGACTGCACCTGGAGCCGCCCCTGCATTTCCGTTACCTGCTCAATCAATCGTTTGTTTTCGGTCTCAAGGAACATTTGATCATCAGTTTGATTCTGCCCCAGGGTATCCATTTCGGTAATTTGTTGCTGCATTAGTTGCAGCTCCTGTGCATGATTGGCACACAGAGAATCAATTTGTGACTTCAAATGGTCCATTTCGTTTTTATCCTGCATGACCTGCATGCGCAGCTCTTGCAATTCAAGAGAATCTTGCTCAGAGCTATCCTGTTGAAGGCGCAGTCGCATGACCTCACGACTAAGAGAAGATCTTTCTCGCTCTACTTCAGACATTTCTTCTTGATTGCGTTCTAGCTGCTGGTGTAGATCGCGTACATCAGATGTAGACCGTTCTATATGGGCGTTAAGATCACATTCCATCTCATCTAGTTCAGTAACCTTGGCTGCCAATTTGGCATCATAAACCTGACGTTGGCGCTGAATTTCCAATTCCAGGGTAGACAGTTGCTGTTGCAGATCAATAACCTGGTCACTGTACTGCTTAGAATCTTGCTCTAAATGCTCCCTTTCAGATTTGGTTTTCTCTATGAAATTCTGTTTTTCCAATTGAAGTGTCTTAATGGTGGCCTGTAAATCGGTCACTTGCTCGCGATAGGACTCGCCCCATTGAAGCATTTCTGCTTTCTGAGTGGTGTGCTCTTGTTTCTGTGCTTCAAACTCCTGCGACTGCTTTTTAATCTGTCTTTCTAATTCTTTACGTTGCTCAGATTCTTCTTCCAATTTTCGCTCTAGCTGCTGTGTAAATTTTTGGGCTTTAGATAAGTCTAGAGCTATACCGGCGGACCGATCCTCCAGAGCAGCGTTTCTTTCTTGGAATTCGGCATTTTGTGTCTCCAGAATTTCAATGTAAGATTCGTTTTGCTGCAGTTTGGCTTGGATACCTTCATGCAGAGTTTCAAGCTGACTAATAGTTTCTTCAAAATTTTTTTTATCACTGCTGTACTTTTCCCTTACATCTTCCAATTCGGCTTTGCAAGAAGCCAACTCCTCTTTAGCTTGAGAGGACATTTCATCCATCGGTTTCTGGGAGTTCAACTCCTGAATTTGCTTTTGCAATGATTGAATAGAGGCATTGCGATGCTTGATGACCTCCTTGGACTTATCGAACTTAACAGTTTTCTGCTCTAACTGATGTTGTAGATCCTTTATCAGTTGATCTTGGTCCAGCCTAAGTTGCTCAAGAAGTTGGTTGGCGGCCAATTCCTTTTCCCATTTGGTTTGCTCCAATCTTAAATCGGTATTCGCCTGTATTACATTTTGCAACTCCACTTGAAGGCGCTGTTGCTCTTGCTCCTGCTCAATGATTTGCTGTTTAAGCTGACGCACTGTATCACGCTGCTCTAAATTAGTATGTATTTTCGCTTTGAGTTCATCATTCAATTTTTGATTTTGGTGATGTAATTGCTCCAACTGCAATTTTAAGTCAGGACATTCTTTTGTGGGTTCTGGCAGGTCTTTCAGCTTTTCCTCTAGCTCGACATAATCTTGATTGCGTTTTTTTAGATTCGCGGCATATTTTTTCAGCTTTTCCTTCAAATCCTTTACTTTTGTTTGATTCTCTAGTTTGGACTGTGCAATGGTTTGCTGGAGGTGAAGAACTTCTTTTTTAAGGCCATCGATTGTCTCCTGATGTGAAGAGATTTCTTCGATTTGTTGAGCGGCTAAAGTTTTGTTGATTTTTAGCTGATGCTGCTCCTCTTTATTGGTTACTCTTAATTGGTGGAGCTCCTCTTGTAAAGATTGAATCTCGAGACCTTTGAGATTCATTTTGTGTTCGTTCTCGCCCAAATTTTCAATTAGTTGTCGCTTCTGTTCGGCAACTAATGTTTGGAGAACAACCAACTCTGCTTCAAGGGATTCCTGACGGGATTCAAGTTCGTGTCGCAGCCGTGACTGTTGCTCCATTTGCTTTTCATGATTCATTTCCTTTGAGTTTAGTAAATTATCAAACTGCTCCGATTGCACCTGAATTTGAGTTAGTTGGGCAGATTGAGAAGCTATCAATTGAAGATGCTCGGATTCACTTAGACGCAAATCATCAATGACATGTCGCAATTGAGAGATTTCCAACTGCAGCTCTTGATTTATTTCCTCTTTCTGTTGGTCAGCTAAGCCCTCAATTGGGAGCTGCTGTTCCTCCAGTTCCCTGCTTAATCGGTTAATTTCTTCTTTGAGTCTAGTATTTTGAGCCGTCAGTTGCTCATATTCCGCTAGAGCCTTGCCGTTTGGTGCAGTAACAGCAACTACTGTTTCCACTACAGTAACCGTTTCTACTGCCGTGCTGGCCTCCTTTACCTTTTGCAACAATTCGGTTAGTTGGACATAAACTTGCCTCGCCTCTCTGGCCAGTTTTTTGACCACATTAAATTTGGCATTACGGTCGTTGGCCTTGCCATAGGCTTCCAACTCCAAATGAAGTCTATTTAAGCACCGCTGACATTTTTCAACCAATTCGGAACCACCATTGCCCACATCCAGGGCGGCTACCACCTCGGACGACCGTTGCATTGAACTCAATTCTTGGCTAAGGTTCGAAGAATTTGATGATTTCTCCATTAACTGTTGCGAAAGAGAATCCTTTTCACGCTGTTCTTTTTCCAATTTTGATTGAAGGTCACTATTCTCCGCCATTAAGCGCTCCAATTTTTGAAGCACTTCATGGCGTTCGGATGCGAAAAATTCCAACTCCTCCTGCTCCGGTGAAAAGTCCGTTTGGGTTGGCTCGCTAACGAATTTGCGTAAAGCATTATTTATATCTTGGGCATCTCCTTCACTGGCAGGACGAGCATAACAATCACCAGTTGCATCAAGCTCCTGTTCCGCTGGCAATGGTCTTTCGACAATTTCTATGGACTCTGCGGAACTGGCCGATGAACTGAGTTTCTCCAGTTTGTCCAGCAGTTCCATATTCTCATTGATGTAGTGTGATAGCTTTTTGTCTAGGTCGTCCTTTTCTTTTTGCAACGTCTGTATCTGGTAAATATGCTCTTGAGCCTCTTGATTGCTTTCACTTTCTTCCTCTGACATTCCTCTCAATTGCCATTGGCCTTTTTCATCCTCCAGGACACAGATGCGTTGCTGCAATTGCTCATTTTCGGCTGCCAATTGTTTTAAGTCTTGGGATTGTTGTAGTTTTTCTAGCTGCTTCTCCGACTGTTTGCACTTAAGCTTTAGTTTGATGTTAATTTTATTCGACTCGTCCAACTTTTGTTTTAATTGATGCAGTTCTTCTTCACCCTCGCCCTTATTCTCCACCAGGAAAATTGATTTGGTACTAGAACTCTGAGCTTTAGCCAGTTTTTCCTCAAGCAGGCGAATATTAACATTCAGAACATTTAATTCTGTCGACTTTTCGTCTAACTCCTCTTTTTGATTTTCTATTAATGATTTCTGTTCTTCCAGTTGGCTGCTTTTTAATTGTATTTGCGTTTCCAACTCTAACAGGCGCTCTGAGATACTGGAGTCGTTAACCTCTAGTTTGGATTCCTGATGCAGTTTCTCATTTTCTTTTTGGATTTGATTTAATTGTTGTTGAAGTTCTTGTAACTGTTTTGCCAACTCAATGTTGACCTGAGAATCTGTAGATCCCTCCTCCTTTTGCTGCTGCAATTGTTCTCGCGTAAAAATTAACTCCTTTTTGTAGTTCTTCACGCGTCGACTCTAACATATCATTAACTGTCTCCAACTCGCTTAGGCGCTGTCTTAAGGGCCCAATTTCGGACTGAAGGCGGTTTCGCTCCTGATCTTGCAAAGAATGCGAGATAGAGGATGCATCTTCCTCTTTTTCTTGATATCTTAATCTTTCCACTTCCTGTCGTAAGTCATTTCCCTTTACTTCTAATTGCTTTATAAGTTCGCTTCGACGTTCCAGCTCTTGGCGCATTTCCTGCATCTCCTGATCTTGTCTGGTTTGTTTCAGTTCAGTGAGCTTCATTTTGCTTTTGAGAAACTTTAGGCGACTTTCTTCTAAATTCTGATCCGTTTGAGAATTTTGCAAATCCACAGCTGAGCGATGGCGTGACATAGGATTTGTCTCCATCTCACGCAAGTCTGTCATGGATGAACCTAACTCCATTTCAGTATTTAATGGATTTGGCATAGTTTTAATGCTTAACAACGATTTGGCAAGATCGCGTTTGCGTTGCTCGAGGAGGGCGCGAGTTTGCTCTGTGCGCTGTGTTAATATTAGCAGCTTTTCACTACCATTACTAGATCCTCTGACTGCTTCCAGTTGTTGGGAAGAAATATCAAGTTGTTCATCATCGTTGTGCCTCGAAGTTGTTGTTGCAGAAGAGTCTCTAGCAGCCGTTCCTCTAGTTTTAAGCTTTTGGAGCTTCTGACCCAAATGCATGAGTGATTCCATTGAATCGCTCAAGTTCGACTTGCGTTGTTCTTCATTTTCAGATTTCCTAAGGGCCCGTTCACGCAATGCTGTTAAGCGTTCCTAAGCGACATAGAGGGAAAAAGCTTACAAAACACAGATTCCTTAAAAACAAGTCAATAATTGTTTAACCTGTTGTTTTGTCAAATTCTGACGTAGACTGTTGAGGCGCCCTTTGCCACCACTACCTGTGGTTGTACTGGAGGATATCTTCTTAATGAGAAAGCTACTGATTAAATTATTATTCCATTTTGTTTTTAAGATGTCTCACCTGCAACTGACTCAAATCAGTTGAGCTGTCCATTATTTCGTTGATATCACTCTCGGTGCCTTCGTTTCCATGCTGCCAGTAAGAGACAGAATGAGTGAATGAATAATAGATTGCATTTTTACTCATACCTGAATAGTTGAAAAGTCTGAGGACATTTCCATATTGGCCGATGGATTTTGGCTTTGGGCTTCCATTTTCCGAAACTGACGAAAATTAATTGAACAAAACTAAAAAAAAAGGTAAACAAAATACGCCCAAGGTGAAATTTGGGGCTATCTCCTTCGCCTTTGATCGAAGGGATGTGGATTTATCCAACTCGTCGTTATCAAATTTGTCGTTTTCCCTAATTCATGCCACATAGACTGCAACCGCAACATAACAATTAATAAAGCTATTAATTATGTTTTGTCGCAAAATCACTCTTCTTTTGGGAATTCGTGGCACTGACGTGTGCACCTTTTGTGCACCAGTGTGACCACCACAAAAATACTACATTGTAAGCCAGCTTAAGGGTCACACTGTCACATGCAAATGTTGTGCTAGTATTTTAGGAGCTCTGGTATCTTTATTTTTTTTTCTATAAGTAATTAAGAAAGCGCTAAATTTGAAATTAATTTTGTTCTTATTACAATCAAAAGCAATTAATTACAAATCAGTGTGAGTATGGTGAAACTGTGGGTTGGATGGTACATGCGGCTTCAATTCACGCCAAAAGTCCACTCGATGCTGCATAAGTTTTGCTTCTAAACGAAATAGCTGCTGGACTTCATCATCATCATCCATTTTGGAGCCCAAGCGCACAAATTCCACTGGATATCGAGTAGAAGGTAACCAAGTAGGCAGATTCTTGAGTATTGAGCTGTTCGACGGATTAGGATTTCTACAGAAAAACAAAAATAATAATAGACAATGAAGATCTGGATATTGATCTTAACGGTTTTACCCAGTGCTAGCAAAATTAACCCAAGACTGTAGCATTATTTTTCGTAATTGGAGATCCTTTACTGTGGGTATTGCACTAACAAACAGCTCTCTTCCGATAGGAAACAAATATTGTAGCTCCTCAGCGTGGCAAGCTCCATAGAACTCATTGCGATCACCCTTAAAGATTTCTGAAAAACTTGCTGAGCCCTTATGATCGAAAAGGTACACATAAGTTGGACCAATCACGCCATCCGATTTTTGCTGGTCCAGCCGAAGGCGTAAGTATTCATCAATGCCAGCCACAAACCAACCATCCGAAATTAGCTATAAATTATAATAGGAATCGTTTATTACGTCGTGTCTTAAAAATTGAACTATCAATCAAACCCACATCTGTTAGATTTTGGTGGTTGGACTTGTTGTAATTGTGTCCAGTCTTGAAGTAAAAATGCTCTATTTGTCGTGTTATCTCCATTTGCTTTTCAATATCGTG
Organism: Drosophila equinoxialis; assembly: GCA_018150345.1. Taxonomy (NCBI): domain Eukaryota; kingdom Metazoa; phylum Arthropoda; class Insecta; order Diptera; family Drosophilidae; genus Drosophila; species Drosophila equinoxialis. The sequence continues at coordinate 11,023,206 of JAECWI010000238.1, forward strand.
ATGGTCGTAGTTTAAAACTATGGGTATGACTCTATCGAATTGTGTCTTAAATTCTTGCATTAATTGGGGTAAATTAAGCAGAGCTGCTGTTTTTAACAATCCCTCCTCAGATGTCGCTCCCAACAGGAGTGGCAGCTCAAGTCCATGTGGTTTGAGAACGTTTCTGGGCATAAGTGTGAGGAACGCCTCCTTATGTGGAGGTTCTATCACTGGCGGAAAAGGGATCATAGGATCAAAGTCCCAAATCTAAGACACAGATAGTAAAGATTTGTCAGTTCAAAACTTGAAATATTACCTTCCAAAAAATATTGTCGTTTTAAATGGAGATGCGTAGCACGAATATATAATTTGATTCGAAACGTAAAAGTAGTTACTTTTGAGGTTGAGTAGATATACTTACAAACATATCATAGAGTGCAGCAACAATATCCTCTGCGCGTATGCTACGTAGACACTTAAGCTTGGAAGCCCAATCCTGTTTCTGTTTATGCAGCCCAGAACATCCGACCAGTTCAGCGAGCTTTGTTGCTCTTTTGGCAGCTACTCCTTTGTGGGCTGGTTGGGCCCATGGATTGAAATATGTACCCGATTGCGCTATGCCCCGATGCAGTAAGCCTTTAGACTTGTCTGATAGCATATGATATGTAACACTAGCCCCACCGGCACTTTCCCCAAATACAGTGACGCTAGAGGAATTTCCGCCAAAAGCGGCTATATTTGTACGCACCCAGCGTAAAACCTCTAACTGGTCCTTAAGCCCCCAATTTCCGGAACAATCAAGAGTCTCAGTGCTAAGAAATCCTAGTGGACCTAGACGGAAATTGGCCGAGATGAGAATAATGTCATGATCCAGTAGAAAATCAGGACCATAAAATGTACTGATGCCGGCACCACATTGCCAGCCGCCGCCATGAAACCAAACCATGACTGGTAGAGTTGCCGTCGGATCCGACGTCAAGATTTCCGGCGTATAGACATTCAAGTAAAGGCAATCCTCCGATCCCTCAATCAGCATATCTCTGCGAAAAGGATCCCGTTGCATGCAGATGGAGGCATCTTTTATAGCCAACCTCTCACCCTGCCAGCCTGGATGTGTCACAGGAGATTTGAAGCGCAACTCACCCACAGGAGGCAATGCATAGGGAATTCCCATAAACGCCCGCATGTGTCGACCGTTGTGAGTGGTTAAGTGGCGACCAATCAGCCATCCCCCATGGTTCAACTGGATACGAAGACTCTCCGAATTCCGACTCTCTGAAGAGTTAAGGCAAACCAGAAGCAGTAACAGCAACAGCGATCGACCGTTTGTCATTGTCAGCTCTAGAAATTTTGGAAGCAAACTGATGTGGCTCAAGCTGTGTTTGGCTACTTTTAAGATTACAACATCATCATCAGTAGCAACCGCAGCAGCACGAGATGGAGATGGGCCCCAACCCCCTCTATTGCGAACTTGTTTACTGATTTCGGTTGTTGTTTGTTTCGCTAAACTCATTTAATTTTTTCGACACTCAGCGTTGACAGACACATCGAAACCAACTTCTACCTTCGTTAGTTTCATTTTAATACCCCTTAACGCAGAGTGGTTATTAAATTTTTCATTATACATACATTGTATAAGAATGTATTAAGCATAAGTACCATTACAAGTCAAATTCAGAACAACTAAACAAACAAAAAAAAAACGGTTTTATGTTTGATAGTATTATTAATTATATTGACAAATTCGATTATAAATTGACTCTAGGGTATCTAATATTTGGTGCAACGTTAAAATTTTTTTAGACTAAATTGTGCAAAATTTTTAGCAACGACAGTTGACTTGTCATTGGACACTGGTCTAAAATTCATTTGCTATATCAATCATACATACCTAGATCACGTCTGCTTTTCTGAATAACATATGTAGCCTTTTAAAGCCTTTAAGAAAAACAAATTTCTAATTGCAATGGTTTTCTTAATTATGTTCTTAAAACAAAAACTAAGATGTATAGAGGTTTATGTATAAACTGTCTGACTGAATGCACTGGCATTTGCTTTAGATCGATTAATGGTTATATGTAACTAGCCAGTGTCAGCGGTTCTCCATTCCCACTGCAACTTCCATAATTAATGCAAATCACTTAAACATACTTATTAATGATAAACACTAAAGTCCCATTGACCAGGCTGCATGGCCTTCAGTTACACCAATTCCAATTCCAGTTCCAGTTCGAGTTCGATTGCCTTCAAAACATATTAACTGCCAAAAACAAAAACTCCACAACGTTCTCTTATCGCCACGAATTTCTCATACCCATATACATACATAATTAAATTTAAATTTATTTTATGAATTTCAAGTTTTTTTATTATAGGCCGAATATATTCATGCATGCAAATATGTTACCAAAAAAAAAAAACTTCCATGTTAAGCGAGAGACATTGATAGAGAAAGAGGGAGATATAGAGAAAGATTGTAAAAGCGAGTGGTTACTTGAAATCTCAACATAAAGGAAAACGGAAGCGCACTAAAAAATGCCTTTGCATACCAAGAGAGGAAAAAATGCTGGGCACAGGCGAACATGGAGCTAATAAGCGTAGCGTTTGAGGCCTTTGAAGTTGTTTTAAGCCATGGAGAAACGAATGCCGATATAGAAACCCAAAGACCGATACCGAAAAAGAGAAAGAGGGGGCGACAAAGCCTCATTTGTGTTTCTGTTTTGTTTTTTTAGACTTTTATCTGCCACAAGCATACCTTAAACCATTTTACCTACATACATATGTATATACTTACGTATGTATGTACATGTCAGTACTGTATAACATGTATTCATGTACATATATGCTTTGTCACACTGGCCCTGTCGATTATCCCGTCCTCACCAAAAACTAGTCCCCACACTCAAGTTTCGGAATATGACAAATGTTCTGAGGTTCGAGCTTCAGATTTATTTTGCACGCAAAAATCCATTTTAATCCACTTGAGTGCCAATTTATCAAAACCCAACAAAAATTCCACAGAGTGGACATACAAATATATTTGTACAAAGTATGTATTGTATCTCATACATATATGTATCTCCAAAGAACAGGTCAAGCGGCATCTATGCAGATGCGGAGCAAAAATAATGTGCTGTTTTGCTAAGTGCAAACTAATCTAGTTTTTAAATACGTCCATATGAGAATTCATATGGCAGCAGCCTATGTATGGGCCTGTCTGTTGCTTTTGCAAAAGGTGATACACATAGGTAGTTCATACATTATATAAATTTAAATGTGAAATAAACAGTTTACCGTTCATTCCATGCATCCATCAAGTTGTTGAAATCAGGGACCGTAAATGATGATTTATTTTTATATTTTTTAAATAAAAACATCATTTACTTAGGAGGACTTAAAAAATAATACATTACACCAATATATTTAACTCGATACCATCTATGCATTTGGTAAGATTTTTAAAAACTCAATTTTTTCGATTTTCTTCAAGACAGATCATTAATTTTAAGTAATTTAATAAAAATTCTCCATAAAAATCTTTTTTGATTAAAAAAAAAAAAAAAATCAAAATCAAAAATAATGATTAAAAATGATTAAAAAAAAATTTTTTTTTTTTTTATAAAACTCACTTTTAAAAAACGGCTCCTGTGTTAAATATTTTGAAAATATCTGGTTAGATTACGACCTATGTATTTGAAATTTAAATCAAACCTTGCAGTTTAGCCGGCTCGAGGTCAATCTTATAGCTCGGTATAGCTACATATTTTAAGAACCATCATATCATATAAGTTTTTTTTTATATATTTATATATATTTTTATAAAGTGCCATATTATGCGAGAGCCTAGCCAAGTTATTCGCATCACTAGGCGAAGATAAAACGCGTAGCTAGCCGCTGAGCAAAATCCTTTGTGTTTGCTATATGACAAATAAAAAAGAAATTAATAAAGATGCATGTGTATATATATGTATAGACATACAACCATACTAATGCATTTGATATCATCAATTTTAGATGTTGCACTAGAGCTTGGAATAAATAAGTTCACGCGAAGAATTACGTACTTCATTAAATCACTTTTCGAGTAACTCATATTGTCTTACCTTTAAGACATCATCTGTGAAAATACGTTTTTATTTATTTGAAATATTTGTAGATTATGCTTTTGCGGCTTTAAAAAAAAACAACAGCTTGGGGCCAGTTGGTGGAAACCCTTTTTTTTTTTGGTGGGGTTAGAATGGGTTTTGGTTGTCATCCCCCGGAGCGTTTGTTTGGTAAATGAAAATGATTTATTGAAGGTGAAATATTTATTATTTTTTACACAAAGCATTCTCGCTCGATTCAAAAAACAAAAGAAATAAAAATAAACAAAAAGACTCAGCGCGACGGCATCTTTGGAATTCTTCTACATCGCCGTTTTACTCTTTCGATTTCACAGGATAAAAAAAACAAAATAATTATTAACAAAACAAGGCAACGTTCTCTTTGCAGCTGCTGCTGTTTAGGATTGCCTTTCGATTTTCACCTGGCATGGGCGTTGGAAAATTACTGCCAATGCAGCATTTAACTAAATTTTACATATAAGAAATCAAATGTTAACATTGCTAAACTTCTGGCTTCTAGTTTAGTTTGATTATGCACTTTTTATTTGATAAGGTAAATTGTTTAGAAACATATCAAAATGTGTAAGTTGTGATATGTTTTAAATTAATTTAGATTTAATTTTAAAATAAATTTGAAGCCCCTTTTTTTTATGAACCTCGCTACGCCAATGTGAAAAAAGCCCTGAAAAAATCTTTATTTATTCAGCGTTTTGGGTCAATTCCTCTGGTTTCATTTAATTAAAAAGAAAAGCGCGAGCAACGCATAATAAAAAATAAATTTATATCCACATGCATGGATATCGGTGTCCCTTCGGATTGCCTTGTACTCAGTGTTGTTGTTGCCGTAGCTGTTGTCCTTGTCGTCGTCTCCGTATTTACTTAGGATCAGGTGGTGAGACGGCCGTTTACCAACAAAAACAGCAGAGCAACAACAATGCCAAGAAGCCAAAATTTCAATTTCGCGGTTGCTGCATATTTTCCCAGCCTTTTTCCTGTTTCCTTTTTTTGTTTTTGTGTTTGCCTGTTGTGACTTTCTGCCTAGCTGCTGTTGCTGCTGCGTCCCAATTTGGGCAATGGAATTTAAACGAATTTTTAAAACGGGAAACAACTTTAAAAAGAAGAGGCTTAAGCGATAATTGGCGCCTAGGAAAATGTCAATGAATTTTTGGATAAAATGCAAATTAGCAATGTTTTTCGATGGATCAGGCTTATGGACTTTAAGTCCAAGCAGGCAGTAGCATTTTTGTGAAATGGATCAGAGAGTCAATGAAGAAATGGGGGAAGGATGAACGGGCCTTCTCAAAATTGATATGCAGCAGCTGTTGTGGGGCTTATATTCATAATAGTTATAATAAAAATAAGCCAACCAAAATGAAACTCGATATCAATATTTTAATATTTGTGTTTACTCCGGTCTCAAACTAAGAAAGCCAAACAAAACCGAAACAATTGCGACCACACAATGAACTTCAAAAATCTGCATGCCAGTTTCACCAATCGGCATTTATATACCAGGGTGCTACTTCGTCAATTTATGTGTTAGTTTCTTTAATTAATACTGATTAATACTGTAATTGCTAGGAATTTAATTGGTAGTTTTTTTTTTAAATACTTTTGATTGTTGATATTGTAATGTAAAAAAATTTTTAAATTAAAGGTTTTTTTTTTTTTTTTTTTTTTTTTTTGTTAAATTAAAGATTTTTTGTGGAATCCGCTTACCATTTTATTACTTACACATTTTTCCCTAATCACAATTTTCCACAAGGAAGTCAAGACTATATCAAAATAAGCAAGAGCGCAAGCTGTCAGGGATTAGCTTGCCTGATTGGACGCGATGTGATTAACTTGTCGTCGTGACTCTGGTACTGACTCCGGCTCCAATTCCGTCACATCGACACTTTCACAGTGACTGTGACGATGTTGGCATAGGCACGTCGCTTCCCCACCTTCTTTATTAAGAGGCGGAAACAAAAGTGCAAACATTTACAGACTGATGGGAGCACCAGGGGGGAAAGTGAATGAGAGAAAGAGAGTGGGGGACAACGATGTAGAGAGGAACAGTAAGAGAGATACAAAGAGGGAGAAACAAAGAGATATTCAGAGAGAGAAGGACAATGCTAGGCCAAAATTAACCCATTACGCACTCCATTAACTCAGCAACCTTTTGCCTATATGCAAGTGGAAGATTGAGCTAATTAGTTGTGGCAGCTGATGCTACCTCTTCGCTCACATTCCTCTTTTCCGAACATATTCACATCCTAGGTTAATAGAATTATCCAGGACAGACATGGCAAAAAGTCAGAGTCGCGTTTCATCAGTGTTAACTAAGTTATTCAACACGATTTAATGGAAAAAGCAAATACGGAATAAGCCAACTACCCCAAACGACTAAGTTATTCACAAAAAATCCTTTTTAGCCTTAAAGTCACATGAACAAAAATTCGCACATCTTTGGACCAAACAATGAGAAAACAACAAACTTTCTCTGCTTTTTACTAGCTGATTCGTTTTCCCCCTTTTTTTTGGCTTAACCCTCCTTTTTCCCTGCCTTCGTATCCTGCCACTCCTATGTTTTTCGATTTCTTTTCTTTCTTTTCAAGTCAAGTGCATTTTCAAGTCGCTCACTCGATTGCTGGCTGGGATTACGCCCCAGTGCATCCGAATGCTCCTCACCTTCACTACTCCTGGCATTTGCATTCGCAATACTCACTGGGGGCCATATAGCAGGCGAATGAGAAAATCCGAAGAGCAATGCGGATGCTCCGCCTTGTTGGTTGCCCAACAAGCCGCTAACAATCAAGTGGCCGCACAATTGCCATAAGGTTAACTCGGCGATAAGGTTAGGATGGGGTGGCACGAAAAATATGCCAGATAAGAGTTTAAATTAAAATCATAAAGCCAACTGGCTGCCGACTATAATCGCTCTATATAGGAGTATATACCGAGTATTAATGCAGTTGCATAGAACCAAATCGAAAATTTCGTTAAATTAAATCCAATGAAATGGAAACATTATTTGTTCATTTAACTTTCGTACCTCAGGACTGATCATCAGTCTCACACGTTGAAAGTGCGTTCTAGATGGATATATAATAGTGATTGGGCATACATTATACAGAAATTACGTAATAACCATTGTGTGTCAGACGTGCTATCTGTCAAATCTTAATACGACAAATAAATACCAGGGTATGTGTGCCTACTATTCTTTGTACCACTCTTTGTAAGTCGCAGTCAATAAATTTCTTTACTGCCAACATGTAAAGCACTTTCTTCCAGAAATCAACAATAATCAGAATCGAAAATCTTAAAACAGGGGATGACCACTCCCACGATTGAATTGAGTTTGACTCTATTAAAAATGCCTACAAATGCTCTTATACGTTGAAAATAAATCTCCATATGTGAGATGACAGCTCAAGTCGGGGCTAAGTTCCTTCCCTTCCTTTTATTTGCTCATGGTGGACCGTTGTTAAGATTTTTCGGAATGTGGCTGTCACTTAAAAGCCATAAATAACTCATGCGTTGATACTGATTTCGATAGCTGTCGATAGCTATCGCCAAGACGAAAATGTTTTCCTCTCTTCGCTCTCGATGGTTGAAACTCGTTTGTTGGTCAGCAGCTGACGCAGCTCACATAACGTAGGAAGGGCGCAAATATTTGAACTTAAGTGGCAAGTTTCTATTATAGCTAGATGTTCTTGTTATTTTTTTACAACCTACATACGTGACGTATTAAAGGAGAGAGTAGGGGCAAGTTGCCCGAGTTGCCGTTGGCATTGCCGCTGCTGTTGCCCTTGTGATTTTACTAATTTGCCAGTATGTGTGTGTGTGTGTTTGGCTGTCAAATTGCGATGCCATGTGTGGGTGTCATTAATGTCAACCCCCAATCCATAACCATATCCCGAAACATATACAGATGAGACAGACACAGATTCTCGCACAGACAGAGAAACACAGTGACGAAGACTCATTAATGCCACTCATCAAAACTATAACGAATGTAAAGGGGGGAGACGCAAGAGATGATAATGTGAAGGAAGAACTAAGGACCGACACATGAATATGTAGATACTATAAATATGGGTTGCTTTTGTCGGTGTGTGTTTGTATGTGTGTGTTGACGACGCTGATGACATTTGTCGCCTTCCAACGCCGTCGTCGCTGTTGTCCTTTTCGTTTTGCTCGCCCCATTATTGTTCTTGCCATATAGGCCCAATGCTATTTCCGCGTAAATTGCTGCTAATTTTGTTTATCGCAGGACAATTATCCAAGCGAACGAACTGACAAATGAGCCACACATTTGCCCCAAAATACGCAAACAAATACTCATCTATAAACATATACAAAACAGAGGCGCTTTTCAAGATATAGTGATTAGATTGGCTCTAACCTTGATTATAATGGAAATTGAAACTGAATTATAATACAAAAGTGTTTGAGATTTTATCAACACAAGATTAACTTGGTCGTGGAAAGATAATTTATTGTTCATATACATATGTATCTATTAATATGCTTACCACAATTATTATTGATTGCATTTGCCATATGTGAAAGTAAAACTGAAAAGGCACAGAAACTTTTATACAATATAGCTAAAACTCACTTTTCTGGTATGCATAGAAATATGAAGGATTATAGAACACTCAGATTTCAATGAAGCTAAAACGCAGAGGTTATTAAAATTCAAAAGAAATACCTTAATTCTTAATAAAAGAGAACCGTGGATGCGACACTTTTATGTAGTCTGTGACCAATATTTAACCTTATTAGACGAAACGCAGAACGTTTTCCACTTTAAAGATGTTTTTTATGGTCTCTTTTTCCCTGTTTGTTTTTGTTTTGATTTTATTTTCAATCTGGACATGCTCATGGGCCTGACCCAAACAAAGCCAGCTATGGAGATGTCGCACACGTTCGCATCTTTATCCAATTATGAATTTTTGTCATTACGCCATGGCAATGGCAATATTCAGTTCAGAGTTGCTCCTGTGTATTTCAAATTTTGTGTCTGTGGGTGCGAGCCAAAACAAAATCTCATTATGATTTCATTTCGTTCAAATGAACCTCTTGGGCAGGGATTCCTCCAACTCTACAAAACAACTACGACTCTGACTATTCTTTGTTTCCGTGTCCTGTGGAGTAAAAGTGTCCCAAAGTCTCATGTGTTTGGTAGTCACAGCTTTCTTTTGCTTGGTGTTGTCCTGCAATTGCAGCAGCCAGGGAAAAAAATACGAGGGCACACAACAAAGTTTCTGCATCAATGTAAAAAATACGGAATATAAGAATGGTGGACTGCGCATTAAACCTTTGGTAGTGGTTTACCAAACACTTTTGGGAGCCCTCGTGCCACCGAAAAAAAGAAGGAATTTGCTGCTGCTGCCGTGGACAACGGATAAGGCGATAAATTTATTTTAAAATAAAATTTAGTTCCCCACCGTTGCCCACGCAGACCTTCCCCCAAACTCTCGTATTCGACCTGCCTTATTTCTTCTGCTGTGTAATTTTGTTTGCTTCTCTGCGTGGTAGTCTTTGCTCCTGTTTAAATATGTATTTTGTTGTTGTTGTTCCTGTTGTCCTTCTGCTTACCTTAACGGCGAAAAAATATGCTCCTTCTGCTGCCGCTGTTGTCATTGTCCTGCCGTATTTAAATTAAAATGTTATTTATGTCAGCTGTTTGATTTCTTAACTTACCAAAAACCCCAGTCCTTCAGCATTCCTCCTCCCATAAATTCTAACATTTTTTCCCCCATTTTTTGCTTCTGTTTTAGAAAAGTCCCAACGTAAGCGGCTTAGTTAGTGTTAAACGGTTGGTAGCTACAGGCAGGGGTGAAGTGGGTGCGAAAGAATATGCGCGAGTGATGGGCTATCAATGTCAGCCTATAGATACATAATCGAGTAAAAAAAAGAAAAGAAAAAACGAGAAAAAAATAACTCGGCAAGATCGGAAAAAGTATAAGTAATAAAAGTATAATATAAAAACAGCAATTTTTCTGATCAATGTATAATTAATTGCATAAATTATTGGAAAAAATTGTGGATCGTGTATATTAGTGGAACCTAAGTGGTGATGCCTTTAGTGAACTTGACCTAATTTCTTTACCTATTTACCCTATTTCACGCCCCGTGCATACAGTTCATGTAGCGTTGTGTCTGTGTGTGTGTGCATGTGCTCTGTTGATTTGATGATGACGTAGCACTAAGGAGTATTTGGACGATTTTGAAGCACTTAAGTCAATTTCTAAAAGTTTTTGAAACCCAAATATTTTGATGCCAATTTATAGATAATATATCAATTCATATTTCTGCATACTAGGTTTTTCAAATTTGTTCAACACTGGTGAGAATAACGCTGTCGAAAAGAAGTGTTGGGAACGCATAACCTCATATTCCTGTATATGGACGAGATTTTAAAATAGCAGGAAACAACGAATTAGGAATGAAGTATATGAAGTTAGTGTTCATAGGTTGAAGGCGCATGTAGTGTACAGTACTTGAGGCTCAAGTCTTGAGCTCAGTTTTTTAGATGGCAGACCCAAACGACCTTTTGAATAATAGGGAATAGCTCCAAAAACAACACCAAAATCGTTTGCGCGAATTTAATGTCTCATTTATGCATCCACAAAGAGGAGTACGAATCAGAAAATAAGGTTAGCTACCGAAAGCGGTAATACACAGTATTACACAGTTGCTGGTTGTACATACATATAAGCCAAACTTTCACGCCAAGAAGAACAATATAATTGCAGAATTCACAAACTTTTTCCGGATGTTCAGATCTCTTGATTTTCTCTTTAAGCCTGAAAAAAAACCTCTAAACGCATTTCTCGAATTCCACGGCCGACAGAAGCAGTTGGTTGCTTCAAGTGTCTATATTGCTTATGCTGATAATGATATTGATCAACTTTAAGAACATTTTTTAGATTTTTCTATGAATCTTGGCGCTAAATTTGAAGAAAATATTAAAATCACAACGGTTATAGGAAACGTATTATGTTTAATGATATACTTAGCATACTTTTTTGGGCAAAACACGGTTTTTGACCGTGGAGGCGAGATGCCACACCCATTTTGACGAAAAAAATTGCAAAACATATTTGTTACTTCACCCAATGCAATGAGAATGAAAATTATTGTTAAACATAGATTTTTGAATTAAATGCTTCAAAATCGTCCGAATACTGCATAGTGCGTAGTAGAGGCAGCAAGCAGAGCTGCCTGCAGCGCTTAAACCGATTTATATTAACTTTAACTTGTGTTCTATTTATCTGATCAGATTCAAATTTGGGATCTGAGATCTTATATCCAATACTATCATGTTGGTAAATTTCATGGGGATACTCCAATTTTTGCAAAAATCTTTCTTAAATTTTCATCCCGAAAGCTCTTAAGATGGCTGTATAAAATTTTTAATTTTAGAGTTAATAAATTTTTTTATAATGTCCCATTATGATGTTTGATCTCCTTTTTTTTTTGTTCTTTTGGTACATGCAAGGCCAAGGAGGGGTGGGCAGTCAAGAGTCCTCTAAACCATCTGAGGGATCTCGTGTGTTTTTCTTTGTGACGATCATTACGATAATTTCTTCTTTCTGTTCAATTTGGTATTGAGGATTCTCTAGTAAAATTATGGCTTTTGTAAGCAAGTATTTAATTTAATAATAAGCCAGTAGGCCTCAGCATATGTAATTAAAGAACAACCCACACTCGTGGCCGACGAGCCAGTTGCCGGAATTAAGTACAGCGTGCATACCTTAGCTGAGAGACACCAGCTAGCCAACACGTGTTCGTCGCACGTTAGAAAATCATTTTAAAATAAAAAGTGAAATCAATGAATTTGTGTGATAGGTACTCATTTAATATATACTCATCCGTTTTTTATAAATTTGACTGAATTATAGCACATTATGCGCATTTGTGAATTGCATAAAATGAAGTTATTTTCCTCAATTTTACTTTCCTATATATATGGTCATACACACATATGTAATGGAGTAAGATGTTTACAAGTCAAAGCAATTGCGCCGATCCCATACAGGCATAGGCTAAGTTCTTAATTCCATACGCAGCATTTGGGTTTAATCAAAAACAACAATGAGCTTTGAGAGTTTGCATGGGACGAACAATAGAATGGGATGCGATGTGTGGGTAAATATTTGCTTAATTTTATTATAAAACCAACAGGACGACTGGACAGAGAAGGAAGAAGAAATGGTAGTGGTGTCCATACTTCCGAAATAAGCTAGCTGATAAGCCCAGCCAACGTCTTGTGACTTTGACTTTAATGACTGGATTTATAGGCCCTTGGAGATAATCTCAGGCTGGCTCACTCGTACACATTCACACAGCTGCTGCTGTTTTGTTTACAAAAAAGAAAGCAGGGCAAAACTCGCGACAGGGACTAAGGACGACGACGCTATAACAGGGTAATTAACATCAAAAGCCCGACAAAGCTCATAAAAAGACGCTGCTACCGAGTCCTTTGGTAAGAGATAAACAAGCAGGAAGCACATGGGACATGGACCAGTAGCGTCAGGAAGAGCATGAATAGAGTAGTAGATGGAGGGGGTGACGGAGATAGAGATAGTGATGGAGGAGTGAGGTAGAGGTCATCAACTTGTCTGGCGACATGCACACTCTGAAACGCATGTGAAACACTCATCGTGAAATAATGTTGACAGCAAAAAAGATGGTAGACAGAGCCAAAGGATCCACTCAATACATGGGATTCTGTGCTTTTGTGTATGTATGTTGTGGACTATGATGTGCACACGCACATGTTTGTAGCAATTAAAATCAGATAACTTATAGAAAATGGCCTGTCGCCGACATTTAGACGTTGCCTGTCCTGCTTGTTCCATTCAGTGGCTGTCGTCCTCTTGGGCCGCTGCTGTCTGTTGTTTTCCGTTACGTTTGTCACGCCGACTTTTGAAGCTTTCTCTTTGTCACTGTGTCTCGGCTATCCTTTTGCTCCTTTTCATGCACCATAATGAATTTCAACAAGCGCCAAAGTGCCAGAGCAAAGTGACAGCAAAACGAACAGCTATACACACATTAACCCACTCCAACGTACGCATAGGTGTGAAATATTTTGCAAGAGACGGAATCAGTATCCACAACAACACCTTGACGGTTCCCTTTCCAACTTATCACTCGTAACTCCAGTTCGCATTCTAAGCTTCATTTCCATCTCCAACGAACAATAACGCGTCACCGCCTTAGTGCAGATATATTCATGGCCTTGGCTTAAGTATTAATGTCTGCGTTAACGTTAACGCTAACGGAGTGACAAAATTCGCACCCTTCAATGGGAGCAATGGGAGCTAGATGGGTGAGTACGAAGCAAAAAAAAAAAACAGAAAAGAACGTAACGCAAAACAAAAACTCAGCCACGTTCGAAAATTCGCACGGTCCTTTGTAGTACCCTCGTTGTATGTATACACCTACAGTACATAAAAAAAAATATATAAGTATATATATCTAAGTGGGGCGCTGGACATATTTTTTTCGAGTCCGTTTGGAAGATTTATTCGAGTTCGATAAGTTTAGAAATTTATTTAATTAAATAATTTCGACATATGTATCTTATTCCAAACCTATTTCGTCGATTCAAAACAGGGGAAATTATATATATTAACTATCATGTATGTAAAAATATAAGATAGGACGATCATCTACAAATGTGTAAATGGTGCTTACATTTTTGTCATTAAAAAGTTAGACAAAGTCGTTCCCATTAACCAGACAGAAGCTATGCCATCCATAAAAATTTGAATGAATTTTTGGAGATATTTGAATATATAGTAAAGTTTATGGATATTCAAGTAAAAACAATGGAGCTCTTAATCTCAAATCTTACATTCGATGGATAGTTCCTGTATGAAATGAAGTAAGTCGTCTCGCCGATTTAGGTATACCATACACCAGTAAAGCAAATATTGCAAATTTATTAATCAAATGCTTTTTCGCATGCTTTTTACAAGCCTATCTTAGTATCTCGCTCACGCAAGCATACGAGCACCCTAGCGCCCCCACCAGCCAACGGCCAACTGGAAAAATGTTTATATGCATAACTTGGCTATTTTTGGTCCGATTTTGATGAAATTTGGTATTTTTCTTAAGATTACTATCAAGTTTAAGTGTGCAAATTTGATTCCACAAGGTAAAAATCAAGTTTTTTCAAATTTCGGTGGCGGAAAGGCGCGTGGCAATATCTTACATACAAAATGTGCACATTTACTAAGCAAATATACATACCGAATATGGTATCTCTAGCTACAATAGTTTTTGAGATAAACGTTTTTTTTTTTTTAATTGCATGGGAAGAAAGGGGCGTGGCAAAAATTTGAAATAAACTTGATCACTCTACATACTACATGAGCCTACATACGAAATTTGGTGGCTCTATCTCTTATAGTTTCCGAGATCTACGCGTTCAGACGGACGGACGGACAGACGGATGAACAGACGGACATGGCTAGATCGTCTCGGCTGTTGATACTGATCAAGAATATATATACTTTATGGGGTCGGAAAAGCTTCCTTCTGCCTGTTACATACATTTTGGCGACTTTAATATACCATTTCACCCTATTGGTGTATGGTATAAAAATGATATAAAACCAGACGGCCAGGACTAACTTCGACCGCGTCAAAGTTTGTATACCCTTCCAAGTTTTTTTGTTACTCTTTCCTTACCTATAGCCGTCAAGAAAATACTTCTGCCTATTACATTCATTTGGGCGGCTTTAATATATCATCTCACCCATTAAGTGCATGGTATACAAATTTATTAATGGGGAATTGAAATATAAATAAAGCGCAGTCCTCGGTAGATGAGTTGTTTTACTGGCCCAGTCAATTAGGCGAGGATCCGGCATCTAATCCCAGGATAAGCCGAAGGCCATAGTTCCTAGGGCTTGCAAAATATAGTTAGGTTGATAGTTTACAACTATATCCTATACTGGTAATAATAATATAAATAGAGCAATTAAAGATAATGAAAAAATATTCGGTTAATTTAATTTTATTTTAGTTATTCTTTGTTTTCTTGCAATCAATTAGTATGTGCTTTCATAACCTTTTCAATCTGAATTGTATTTTTTCGTCTATAATTTTGCTATTTCCTAGCATTTTGTTTTTTTTCCCCCACTTACACAATTGTTTTCTTTCGATTTTGAGTCTTGTTTCGATTCTTAGCAGTTCTCTCCTGTACCCTCTTTTCTATTTAATCCTGATTCTTTCTTTCTTTTCATGACAGGCTTTTGTTGATTTCTGGCTAACTGTGTGTCAGTTTATTTCCCTGGCTGGCTTTTCATGTTCTTGTCGTATTTTTCGTTTCTTTTTATCTCAGCTATAGTTGTTGCTGCCATTATCATTGCCACCCTACCCTATCTACGCCCGCATACCCATCGGTAACCTCGCGCCGTGAATCTCCGTCGTCCCAATGTTGCTCCTGACTTCCATCCGGCGACAAATTCTAAATGTCAGTATGTGTGTGTTTGGGTTGAGGTTGGCGTTGGTGTCGGTGTGTCTTGCTTCTGATTGGACACATCATTGGAATCCTCCGCCCCCGTAAATTCACACACGCACACATACACATATTTGCGACACACAGAACTCATGGCCATCCGGCGGAGGCTCCACCCATCGCCATTTAAGAGATTCGGGCAAAAGCATAGACTCGTTGTTATGTACATGTGATATATACATAAGCTCTACATAAAATGGAAACACACATGGGTGGATGGGTGGAGGGTAGGGATGTTCCCATATGTGGTCGGTCGGTCCTTGTCTGATGCGGAGACGAAGGTGGAGTTATGTGATTGCATAACGCTAGGCTCTGTGAATGTACATGGGAACAATGCTTTATTAGATATCAAATTAAAAAAAGTATCAAACTTTTATTATACATTTTACCTAACACAATTAATTTAGATGCACTTTTAATGTTGAAACCGCCAAAATGTTAGCATGTTCTACAATCTACATTATTTATATTCCTGATTAACACCATACCAGAGCGTCTGTTCAACTTTATGATCATTAAGATTATTGCGATCTATTGTATAAAAGAAAGTGTCAAATTTATACTACACATTAAAAAAAAAGTATTTTTTTTTTTTAAATTATTAATTGGACAATTGGCTTAGCCCGTTTAAATCAATGCAAAAAATGATATAATATATAAATATTTGTATTCCTTTTTCTATTGTTGCTGCTGCTAGTGTTGTTGCATTAATTGTTTTATGCATGACAAAACGCCATAAGGTCATAAATACAATAAGACAGCTCAGCTCCCAAGCAAAAGATATACGAGTCTCTCCCAAAAATACAGTTTTGCCAGCCAGGCAGTCAGGCAGGCGACATCGGGAAGGCAAAGCAAAGGATATAGGCAAGGCGCTCATTAAGATAATTGCAGGCAATTAACTAAATTGCCGCCGCATTTGTCGCTCAAGCTCAAGCTGAAAGCCGCGCGCATCGTATCGCAGCCAGCTAACTGAAAGCGTTAGGGTATGGGTGCGAAGGGAGTGAGTACTATAAGGGCGCCACTTGGCGCTTACACAAATTATGGCACATAACTCGCGCATGGGTTAGTGGTAGTGATGATGATGTTGCTGTTGTTACAGGTTCAACCACCGCCACCAACACGACCATTCATCCGTTTCGTTCTGATTTCAACTTGAGCTCAAACACACATTTTGCAGGCATCTTATAGTGCGTTTTAATTAGTTACTACCAGCGCGTTCCAGTATTGGTTCCCCCACACGGCAACACGTTCTGTAGTTGTAGCTGTTGTTCGTGATTAGATGTCCCGCTGAATTGGTAATCAATGTTGTGGTCATGGCTATGTCTATCGGGCTTAATAAAAGAGTACGTGACTCCAGCCTTAAGAGTTTTCGCACACACATTCATCCGCATTTGCCGTATTTTGCCACTGCTTCGAAAAGAACGTGTCTGATGATGAAATCATTTGCTTTGCTCTTTTGAAGTTTCAACCAGGATTATTCCTATCTTCGGCAGGCATTTCGTGGTTGCGGTTGGTAGGACTTGGGGTAGTGGGGATGAGCACCAATAGGTGGGCTAGACTCCCGATTTACCTAGGCTATTTCGGCCTGGTGTTGGTGGATGGCCGCATTAATTCTATTCAATCCTGGAACGTTCGTGCTTCTTTTCACCGATTGTCCATGGAATGCCAAATTAGTGGGTGAAGATTTACAAAACATTTAAGCCCAAAAAGCATGAAAAAATATAAAAGGAGCTATCTTTAGCTACGCCGAAGTTCAAACACTCTTGCAATCTTTTACTCTAATGAAAACTAAAATTATTCTTTGGTGTATCAATACACCATGCATGTAAGTAAGTATAAGAGTATGTACGTACATGATTATATAAAGATGTGCATACAAAAGGTTTTACCATAAAAAGTTTCACTATACATTACATATATACTTAGGGAGCTGGAAACGTTCGTTTCATTGCGCATCGCAGACTTGAGAAAACACAATTAATAACAATTATTTTTCACAACTTCCATAATTTTTTATGAGTTTTCATAACCAAATTCGGTGTTATGTTTATGGTCATCGTTTAAAAATTTATCTAACATTTCCAAACCATAAAAAAGCCTAAAAGTATGCAAAAAGTAAGGAAAACTTACTTATGGTTTAGTGGATCGGTATTAAAACGTGCCAACAAATTTAAAATTGCAGTCTAAAAATTAAGTTAATCTCGACCATGGAGCGGTGGCGAATTAGGAATTAGATATGGAGGGTATTTTTGTGCAAATGAGTCTCAAAATGCATACGCTCTTTCTGTTTTTAATGTAACCATCCTCCAATTTTAACCAAATTTATTGCCATATAACGAGCATGCATATCCGATCATTTGTGGCATGTTCTGTCATACCATATATGTACATAAGTTCTCATTAATCGCGGTTTAATATACATAAGTCAATATGTGAAGAAAGAGTTCTATTCAAATATCCGCTAATTTCTCTCCTTACTGAGAATACAAAATTTTTAATTTTATTTGTTTATTTTACTATTGGCCCTATTATTTGACTTTGGGTCTTATGGGTAACACGAAAAGCTTTCAATTTATTTACATGTCGAACCCTGGGTAATAAATGTCCGTATATTAAAAATTGACGAGCACACAAACATATGCATCAAATTCGCATACATGCACATACATGGATGTGCAAGTTGGGCATGTTGAAGGGAACTGATTGGTCTTGGATATCAAAATGTACGTGTACATGTGTGTATTTCGAACTTAGTAGTTTCTTTCCTTAAAATGGAAAAGGCAAAAGTCAGAAACTTCCATTTCCAAGCTGATCAATCATTCACATACACACTCACGCACCTTTACACACACATGCAGGAGTATACCATAATATACAACAAAATAGAGCATAGCCACAAAACAGGCTTTATGCTTAACCCACCCTTCAGACACGCATACACATCAAGACCCCGCTCCCGTCGACAAGTGTGAATGTGGAAATCCCCTGGAACGGAGACGGACCACTTAGCTAGAATAAAATCCTTGTGACAGCCTGTGGCTTGGCTTCTTATATTTCATTCATGATGCACACAGAAAAAAAAACGGAAAACAATTTTCAATAATTTAGATGAGGAGAAGATGGCAGAACCATAAGTATGGGAAGGAGACGTAGACGTCAACAGACCCAGACTGAGACTGTAAAAAAGAATGACAAATGATCGTGCAAGCATTTGGTAAATCCACGATTTCCATAATGAGACACATACATAGGCGCGCACGCGAAACAGATAAATATTATGGCATAAAACACTTTGGCGACGACGACTATCACGAAAATGATGGCAGCAACGCCACTTGGCGCATTATTTCATGAGGTCGTTAGAGTCAACGCGAAGCACCGCACTGCGTCATTCCGTGTCGCCGCCAATGGACTTGCTCCGGCCGTATAAATAACAACAATCCCTCCCGCGTAGAAATGAGGGGAGGTCGAGGGCGATGACGCGTCGGCAGGAAGCAAACTGCGTAAATAAAGCCACCTGTGCTTAGCTCCAACTTATAAACGGTACGGCCCGGTGATACCGGAGCTAGCACACCGCTTGACAAAATTATGACTTTACTTACATGAAAACATTAAAGTTTAACATTAAATGGCATGTCATTCTTGTAGAATGGAGCAAGGGGACATGTGACTTGGCTAACAGCATGTCAGGGCTGCAGGCGAGACTGAGTTCGAGGCCTCCTTATGTGGTTAGTGTGTGCAATTTGGTTTTTCGCGCACATCAAAAAGTATTATAAGGCATTTTGGATCTGAAACACAAGTTTTAGTTAGAGCTTTTAGAACTTTTCAGGATGTGGAATATCTGCCACTAAAAGATTTATCAAATCTAGGAAGGTGAACTATATTTTCCAATAGTTTGATATTTTTATAGTCTAAATATCAAAGAAGCTAACTTCGGCAATGTCGAAGTTTTTATACCCTTGCAGTCCTTGGCAATCATTTTTTTAGTTTTTGAAATTTCTTTCCTTGCAACTCAATTCATCAATACACAAACAAAACATTCAAATTATTTCTCTTTTTACTACAAATTTTTCTTCCAACATTCCGTAAGCAAAGCACAACACGCATACACATACATACAGTTCGTGTAGCGCTACGTCTGTGTGTGTGTATGCATGTGCTCTGTTTGATTTGCTGATGACGTAGAACCGATTTGTATTGACTGTAACTTGTGTTCTATTTATCCGATCACATTCAAATTTTTGGGATCTGAGATTTTATATCAAACTCTATTATATTGGTAAATTTCATGGGGATACTCCAAATTTTGCAAAAATTTTTGCTCTAGAGCTATATGATATAGTGGTCCGATCCTTACGATTTTCATACTTTATCATCTCCCGGCTAAAAGTAGCCCAAATATGAAATTTCATTCCGATAGCTCTTAAGATGCCAGCGTGAAGATGATTTGCACAGACGGACGGACGGACGGACGGACGGACGGACAGACGGACATGGCTATATCGACTCAGCTTCTCATGCTGATCAAGAATATATATACTTTATGGGGTCGGAAACGTCTCCTTCTGTGCGTTACAAACATCTGATCAATTTTATAATACCCTCTGCAAGGGTATAAAAATGGCTTATACTCTTTACTTATTCACTTCGACAGCTATAGGTAAGAAAAGTGTATTGTTTTTATTTATACCGGAATCGAAAGTTGTTCTTTAATAATTTACTGAGTTAAAATGTATATTTATCAGTAGAATACTGTATAAGACATATACATGCATGTATATTACGTTATAGTCATTTATGCTCCAATTTACCTTTTTAGTGAATGAAATTAAAAATACAAATAAACGTACTTTTCCAAAAAAGTTTTTGATTTCTATTTCAACAAGACGTCGTCTTTGGGATTACCATTACCATTACCAGTAAATGACACCTATAACCCATCAATTAGACTGATCTATAATCTTTATATCTCGTCCTCTTCTCCGTCTTCTTCAAGGGTATCAAACTATGTTCTTCTTGATAGATTTACCACAGTTTAAGACCAAAGTATATTGGTTGAAAACTTTTGCGACGCACTAAATGTAATCATTTTTGTTCCCCCTGTTCCTTAAAGACAGAAAAGTTATACAACAAAGACAAAAACCAAAGGGCCGGTGCTAACTTCACCAGAGCAGAAGCTTGTATACCCTTGCAACTCTTCTTTTACACACAGGCATCTAAGTGAAAAAAACGTTTATTCTAATAATCAAATAATCAAATTTCCGCGAAAGAACGACCTACAATCTTAGGATGGTGTAAGGCGGTGCTCGTAGTACGCTATTTTATCGCTATGTACATATGTACATGAGAGCTAGATTATATTCATCATACGATCTTGATAAAATTGGACATAGCAATAATGTAATTGCGTGAAATGTAACGTACAAAATAACATACCAAATTTTGTAGTTGTCAGTTGTATACCTAATATTGACGGTGCCAATCAAGATCGGGTGGCAGAAAATTTTATGACAATAGCCTATTGAGTTTAGTTATTGAAAAAAGTCACAGTTCGTGACTGCCGTTTGTGTGGTGGCTATATGACATAGTGACCCGATCCGGCTGAAATCGAGATACACAAACCTTGCAGTGTATAGAAGCTCAAACTCGTTCTGTTGCGCTATTTACTTTATATGGTTGGCGTTGCACACTTTTAACAAAAATTAGCATACCCTTTTGCAAGGGTCCTAAAAATAGGACATATGTGGAGCACGACCAACTCTTTAAAGCATCATCTGAGTCACTCCCACGAATAGACCCTTTTCTCCCCGCTTTACGCGATATCAAAAAGTTTGCAATTAGGTATTGTCAAAAGTTTGTTGTTGTTGTTGGCAACTTTGTCGACGGATGGGCCTAATAGGAATATGGAACAAACTTTTTTTGTTTTTGAATTAAGTGTTTTTAGGTTTAGTTGTTTTCAAGCTTAAGCACAATGCTGGCAAAACTGCTTTAAAGGCAATGAAAAATCTGTTGATCACCATCGCTTGGTTTTTGCCTTTAAATATTTGCGAAGGTCGACGTCGGTCGGAACAAAGTGCTGAACAAAAGCTTTATTTGGCGGGAGCTAATCGGAGCGAAAAATGAAGTGACAGATGAAGCCTGTACCCTCTATATTCTGTACCCTTTAAATTTTGTTTAATACATATACATATGTATGTATTTCGTTCAGATAAACAATTTTTTTAGAGAAATGTTATGACACAAAAACATTTGCTATTAAGAATTTCGTGCAGAATATCTTGAATTTGAATTCATAATTCCAAGGCAATAACCGAGGCGTGTATACATGAATTACCCTTTTTTGTGGCAGCCCTGAATTCCAAGTTTAGATCTGAGTTAGGGTCAAAGTTCAATGGTCGACGCTGTCGTCGCACACTTTTCTGCTATTTTGTTATAAAATTTTTGTTTTAAAACTGGTGTAAGTTAAAAATTTTGTCTTTCTCAACTTTACAACAAAGTTTTCGCTTCTACACTCTCTCACTCACTCCTAGGAAGGGCGCGTTAGGGTTTTTCTTTTACGGCTTAAAGTTTAGTTTGGACTAGTCGACCCGTTGCCGTACGCAAAGTTCTTCTGGGATTTTTTCGCCTTTCTCCTTACTTCGACATCGGCTTCTACTTCGACTTGTTCTTTTACTGTTACTTTTTCAGTGTCAAGGTCATTTTGAGGAAGTTTGGTTGATACTTATTGTTGTTGTTCTTACACATTTAATGAGCGACTAAAAAAAACAACAACGTTTTCGGAAGAAAAAGTTAAAACTCCTAAAATTTATCTCTCTTCATAGAATAATTGTGTAATACCAGTTGAATTTATAGATTTATTTAAATCTGATTTCTTTCTTTTGCCATTGATTTTAATCGATTTAATACACACTTTATTCACATTTCCATTTTGCTTGGTATCGGCTTTAAGGTTAAAGCTGAAGCTGATTTACGACAATTTTTAATTACCGCATTTGAGAGCAGCAAAAAATAAAGCACAAAACAGAAAAGCAAAGCAAAGGGAGAGAGAGAGGGAGAGAAAAAACTCTTTGGGTAAAATTAGCCGTGTAGAGAAAATCAATTAGCCTAAGGGAAAAAAAATAAAAAAGAACCAAATCATCAATGGCGGGTAGGGCTACTTTTTAAATCAATAAATCATCTGCAAGCAAATTAGTTGAATATAATAAGGGAGTCGGGAGTAAGAGGAAAGTGACACCAGGACAAGCGCCTGGTCGACCATTAGTCTTGCTTGGACGCGGCTCAACATTTACTTCCCGCGTCGTGGCTTAGATATGTGCAAAAAAGGAGAAACGTAAGCCAAAAATCTTGCATACAAGCCGCATAGACGACACAAGCCGAGGACAAGGGCTGGAGGAGAGAGGATATTTATTCGCCTGAGCATGAGGTCTTGGAATTGGACTTTGGTGGCGACATAAAAAATTCATTAAAAGTAATAAACTAATTCCATTCGATCCTATTAAAAATCATTTTCGAATTAAGGATATTTGCATATCCTTAATAAAGTTTCCATCTACCGGACACACAAAAGGACGCCATGGACCGAGAGGCCCGTCTTTTGTGACATTTTTGTGCTTAGTCGAAGCAGACAAGTGGATGAGCCCTCAAACCAGACGGGACTTGGCGGCTCGTCATCAGTGCCATTGGTGGTTGATGCCGCCTACTGATGAGTCTCCACCCTTCCCACGTTCTTCATTTTCCTTCATTTCTCTCCCCACTCTCTCTTTTTGGATTGAGGGAAAATCTTGTTTTTATTTGTTTGTTTACCGTCCGCAAAATGAACGCTGGCAGGATTTGGGGAGTCCTTTCGGGCCTTTGTGAAAATATATTTAAATTTTATCGCATGAAACCCCACCTTCGTTTCCCTTCTATCCTTGATTGCCATTCAGGAGTAAGAAGAGGACACTTTTAGCTCACAGCTGCCAGGACTCATCAATCAGCTGCAGACTAATTACATAATCTCCTCTTGATTATGTTCCTTTACTTGTGTCCTTGATGTCCATGCTTTAAAGCAAAATTGAACTTGTTGAGCAAGGATTTTGGGACACCTTTTATCCTTTTGAAAATTAGCATTTTTAAATATAAATACATAGGTATGCAATATAAAAAAAAAACGAATGGTCAGTTTTTGAGAGCTATATGACATTATATAGTTTCGAAGATTTTGCTTTAATATATTCGAATGCGCACATCAATAGCGATCAGTCTGCAACTGATATAAAAAAGCTACTTTAAAGTGTAAACTACTCCTTTAAAACGCGAATTATTTCCGACTCCACCTCCATTGCCGCTCATTTTGATAATAGCAACAAGGTCTCAAACCGTAATCATCTACCTCGGTTATATCCCCTTCCCCCTATAATAAAGTCACCCGCTCCTACTTTTGCACCCCCTACAATGTGCTGTTTGTTGATTTTCAAAATTCATTTGAAGAAATTACAAAATTTATTATTCCCCGACCCAAAAGCCAATGAAATTTGTCAAAGTGAAATGTGGCGACGGACGAAAAGGTATTCAGATGAGGGTTGTTGTAGGGAATGGTGGAAGGCAAAGGAGTTTGGTACTGTTCTGCCCAGTAAGTGAACTCCTTGTTGTTCGTGTTGTTGTGAAGCAAATGCCGCTTGTCCGCAAAAACCCAAACACGTATTTTCAATTATTTCCGTGCCAGCGTCAACGTTTTGAGGTAGACATTGGGCCACGTCCGACGGTGTCCTGTTTGTTCAGTTGCTGCAGTTATCCTTGCTGCTATCGATGAAATATATAAGTTTAAATTTTGTTGTAGCGTAAATTCCGTATGGAAGACAATCCCTTAGATGAACTGAGTTACCTTGGCCGTTCCAAATTTTGTATACTCTTGCATAATCGTAAACTGACTAAACACCCTCAATTGGAAAACATTTTATATATTTTGACTGGTTCTTTTAATTTTAAATTGTAGGTCTATAAATAAATGGTACGAAGAAAAAAAATGTACATGTATAAACACTCTGTTTTTTTACAATACGTGTCGTCCATCCAGAAGCTAACATGGGCACTTTAGCCACTCTGTTTTGTTACGGGACATCCGCCATAATTTTTGCCAATGCGTTAGTTTGGTTCTTCGACGTTCGTCGTCAGCATTCTGTAGTCTGTTACTTCAAATTCATTCATTGCAATCTACTTAATCATTTTGGGCATACAAACTAAGTGTTGATGGGAGTGGGTCTGTCACTTCGCCCACCTTAAGCAAAGGAGCAAAAAGAGCGTGCTTATATTCCTTGCGAAAATTCCTTAATTGTTCCGGTTACCCGCACAATCCATTCTGTGCATTTTACATTTTAACCTCAGAATTTACGACAGGCAAAACCAGGTTCACAGTCCACCAGGTGGTACTGACACTCGTAGCTCCTGCTTCTGCACTACCACCATTTCCCTTTTCTGATTTAGTGTGTAGCTCGTTTGTCGGGCCAAAGGTAAGCCACAGAAATACAAATCAAATTTTGTTGTGCGGCTAAAAAGCATTGCGGCTTTGGTCCTGGCTCCTGATTGTTGTTGTATAATAGTTGTAGTTGTTGCAATTGTGCTCTGTCTTTTTCTAGTGAAGACGGGAGTGCTAAAGATTTCCTTAAAGATCCGTGTATATATTCGCACTTAAATTCAAACTTTTTAAAGTACTACCGTTAAAACATAGATCTCCTTTATGTAAACTCCAGATTTGTAAAATTGAGAGCTAAAAATTCAACCTGGTAAAATTAATGCTTTATCTTTATCGCTGGTAATTCGGTAACACATTTAGATTTTAGAAGAGGTTTCTTTTCGTTACAAGCACCAGAATCAGTTAAAAAGGGGAATTATTGGTGTGTAACCCTGGTATAGATGTATTAAATAAGGTATCCCGAAGTCGGTATTCTTTCATTTCGATATACGCAAAAAAGGATGGGAAAGCTAACTAACTTGGCTTTTGCGGTCGTCTTTTACTCGCACTCATTCTCCTTTTTGTAACTCCGTCTCTTTCGCTTTCTGTCTCTCTCTACGGAATATTTTAGAAAATATGTTTTATGTGTTGTGCCCACATTTCAAATCTGCTTTTCTGCAATTTTCCAAATGTTGTTGCTGTTGTTGTGGTAGTTGTCGTCATAGCATGCTTCGTCGCCTTGGCAGATCCTTTGGGGACTAACCAATTCCAATGGCGAACGGCGAATGCAGGTATAGGACTACAGCTAAACAAAAAACCTGACAGTAACTGACTAACGCACTGACAGCTGCCACCCGCAGATACCCAAACCACACAACACACAGGAAAAGTAAGATGGAGAGGATATGGGGAAACATCGACAGCAACAGCGAATGCTATAAAACCTCAACCTTAATTGTGCGGCGCGCATTCGGCGGTTAGTTTTACGCAATTCAATTTGGTTGCAAGTCCCAAAAATTTATGCAAAACGACAGAAGGAAGTGAAGAAAGATATTGGATGGGGACCGATAGTCTAAGGTTGTACCAGCGCGGGTGCGGGTGGAAAACTCACTTTTAAAGGTCTCTTAAATGTTTAGTGTTGTAGATTTTAAAGCGTTGAGAATAATTAAAAATGGGTACAAGGGTACTGGTGGAACTTATGTCGGGGATAGAGGTGGAGTACCATTTTTCGTACTCACTGCCGCTGGGCAATTGAAAATGTTTCCGCTCAACACGGAGAAGAAAAAGGTCAGATAACTGGAAAATATTATTAAAAACGAGTAGAGGGAAGACATTTTGTCGGCTGGGCGGTAGTTTCGGCTTCGCTCGAATCTCCCTGAGGAGTTTTTCTCTCTTTCCTACTCTGTCGGTCAGAGAGTACTTACTTCGCCTCCCTGTTGTTTGGCTCCCCCTACCCCCCCACCACGCCAATCAAAAAAAAGGACTCGGGGCACTCTGGTCCTGGTTCTGGTCCCGTTTCTGTCTCTAGCCTATCCACAAATGAATTAAATTTCAGCTTTATTATTAAATTAACTTGGCATGAACACCTAAAGATACAACATCAAATTTTCGTAACCCCTTCAACTAAAGGGGAAAAAGGGAGCCAACTTCAGCTTGGCTCGACTCTTCTTAACTTCTGTTTCGTCCTTGTGGCTCGCTCAGCTGTAAAGTGGAATGAAATGTAAATTTTTAATAAGCGTTTTCGCTAATGGCTATTTAAAACTTTCTATACTCCGAACCCATTCTATAGTATAACCGGGAGATGAGAAAGGAACTCGAATATGTATTTGTACGAATGCATGTATATATTACTGAAAATATACATATGTATATGTGTGTATGCATACATATATCAACAGAATCGGATCGGCAGATGAGTCAGGGCTACCCCGTAGCAAACAAATTTGGGGCTATTCCACCTTTCGCTGGATTCTTGACAGAAAAAAGTAGAAGAAAGTAATTTACTCATTTTCGCCTTTCGCTAAATTGAAAAACTCTTTGAATCGCATTGCACGAGAATGAAGAAATAGCAATGAATGAGAGAAGGCATGACTGCGAGGGGATGAAAGGCGAGCGAAAGAAAGGATTGGACGATTCAATGCGTATAAACAATAACCCAGCGAATCAAAATTGAAAATTGATTTGAGAGTATAGTCAGATGAGTTACCAAGTTAAAATTAGAATTCCAATTAATCAGTTGGGCAAGGCTGGAGGTGGGGAAATAGAAGTTGGAGTTGAGAGTTTAATAATTGAATCAAATATAAAATATGTATTAAAAGAAGTTTATGTACCCTTGCAAATTATTTTTCCTCGGTGTGTGGTGTAACACTACTTATGTACATGTTTTTAGGTCTTACAATTAGTATTAACAGAAAAAAAATAATTAATGAGTGAATAAATTGGTTTAGCCAGAGTTATATAGTTTTAATATTTGAAAGCCAGGTATTCTGACTCACCTAGCTCTTCGGGTGGGTTTTCAAGTGACTAGCTCCAGTTCTTTCGTTTAAAATTTTCTTTCAATTGGTAATTTAGAATTGGCTCAGCTGCATGCGAAAGAGAAGTTTGGGGCTACCTCTGCTTATTTGCAAGCTCATTTTCAAGAGATTCATCCAATTCGCCATTCTTATATCGCCACTCAGCTGTCATTTACCAGAGACCGATGCCAGCTGATTTGATGTTGACTTTGCTCTTGGATAATTTTAAATCTTTTGAAACATTTTTCATCATTTATCATTTCATCGAGCCGCAAAAACCAAAGTCAAAATGACTGACAACGAGCTGGTGGCAACAGCAAGGCGTTGGAATGGGTGCAAAAGAGGGTGGCTGAATGAGAGGCCACCCTGCCAAGTTGTGGTTTAACTCCCGACTCAACCAATTGCGGGGGTTGGTGTGGGGAAAACGATGGGAGCTAACCAAAAAATGTCGCGTATGCTAGCTGTAGCTACTGCCAGGTGGAGCAAGTGATGGACGATGGCGGAAGACAGTAGGGAAGGGGGGTGTTGTTGCACCACAGCGAGATAAATTACCAAACACTTAAGTTGGATTTTCGAGATTTTTATCGCCTGGGGCCTTTTGGATTAAGTGACTACTTCGATGTCGCTTTTTGTTTTCTATTTTATTCCTGTGCCTTTTGTGTTTCTGATTTGACTGCGCGCGCTGGGATAGTAATGGGTGTGGGTTACGGAGAAGAGCGCAGAAAAAGTGAAAAATGTGCCAATTCATTTGGTTTAAATTAGCGACCTTCTCCGCTGCCGCTGTGCCTTAAGTTGGAGCAACAGCCTGTTCCGGCCACGGATGTTGTGTTCCTTATTTATAGTATCTGCGTGTAGATGGCCCGCCCCTTCCGTTTTCTCTTATTGTGGTCTTTGTGCTAAAAATTCCCGTTTTGATTAATGCCACAAGATAAACGCGATAAATTTCATTAAAAATTGGAAGGCAATTCATAAAAAACATCTACAAAATGAGTTGCAAATTATTTTCAAGCCTGCTGTAAAAGCCGGAGCAATCTAAAAAGTCAAAGGGAAATAGATCGAGGGATATGATTATTGCCTGGGTAGGTATGATGTCATAGGTAAGCGAAGTGAGTTGGAAACTTAGATACTTTTGAATCTTTCTGCAGCCAAAAACGCACATACAAAATAATTTTTTGAGTTTTCAAAATTAAAGCTTGAAAATTTAATTTATATGTGACTGTTAATATGTCACATGCTTCATACATACATATGTAAGTCCCAAGTATAAAATTTAATAATTTTTGCTAGTTTATTGTACATAAAAAAAAGAAATCAAGAAACCATCTTCATCAGATATTTAAAGCTATATTATGCAAGCTGATGTGTATTTGAATAAGTTATATACTTACATGTTATATGTCCATCTATACGAATAAGATTCTTTTGTTATTGATTGAATTTTTGTTTGTTCTTTATTACCCTTTCCTGTTTGCTAGCAACTATGTATGTAAGTGCATTCAATGAGTCTGGGTGGGTGAATCTGAGTACATACTAGAGAGAAAATCTGATTTAAAGCAAAAATCCTGAAAGGAAAACAAACGCAGCAAATAAACTACACAACGGCAAGTGCCACCAGGACGAAAAAAATGGAAGGTAATGGTGGCGAAGGGTCATGGAGATAGGGGAAATAACGAGGAATGAGACTGTTGGGAGGTTGGGGAATGCAGCTCTCTCGTTAAACATGCACACACACACACACACAAACTTTCAAAAATGTACCATCACGCAGACTGAGAGGGATAGAGAGAAGGAGCCACTCTTCTTTATACATCAGACTCTTGCTAGCTCTTTTTCTCTCTCACACTTCTTTGGCATTTCTCTTGCTCTCCCTTTCTCTTTCTCTTGCATCTCGGGTCTTGTTTTGGCCATGGCTACTGCTAGTCGTGCACTCGCAGGACGATGCGATAGGTGAAGCCATGAAAAGAAGGCGGGTCCATTGCCACGGCAACGGGGAAAATGCACAAAAAGAAAAAAAAAAAAAAGTTGAAATGGAAAACGCAGCAGCAGTAGTCGACGTTGGCAAAAAGCTAAGGAGGGAGTAAAGTGAAAAGGCAGAAAAAATGACGTTTGTGCTAAATTTACGATGGAGTTTCTTTAAGTTTTTTTTCATCTGCTCCTGTCTAGAGTAGAGCGCATTGAGGGAAGTGGCAAGGAGTTTGTTTGCTGCCATTTGGTGCGATTAGTGGCATTTCCAATTTAAAAAACAAAATTTTTGTTTTATTTCAACAGTTACACTTACTCTTACACTTTTTTCCCCTTATAAGCGCACAAGAGACTATTTCAATCCCACTTTTACGTTAAAGCTGCGATCGAAACAAAATTACAGTAAATAAAAAAGTACATACATACATACATATATATATATGTATATGTATGAATATACAGATATCATAAATTGGTTGTTTTGGGCGATATTTTTATACCCTTGCAAAAAGGGTATATTAATTTTGGTCAGAAGTGTGCAACGCATAGAACGAATCATCTCAGACCATATAAAGTATATATATTCTTGATCAGCACGACGAGACGAGTTCAAATAGCCATGTCCGTCCGTCCGTCTGGATCAACGCGAACTCCTCCGAGACCGTAAGAGCTACAGAGCTGAAATTTTGCACGTAGGCTTGTATATACTGCAGGCATTGTATATCTCGGATTCAGCCGGATCGGACCTCTATATCATATAGCTCCCATACAAACGTCAAAGTCACGAAACAGTGACTTTCTCAATAAATTTATTAATTTTATAGCAATTGTCATAAAAGTTGGTATTTGTCAGTTTTATGTTCTTATTAATGATTGTGCCAAACTCGATCAAGATCGGGTGACTATATCATATAGCTCCCATACAAACGGCAAAGTCACGAACAGTGACTTTCTCAATAACTTCATTAATTTTATAGGTATTGTCATAAAAGTTGGTATTTGTCAGTTTTATATTCTTATTAATGGTTGTGCCAAATTTGATCAAGATCGGGTGACTATATCATATAGATCCCATACAAACGGCAAAGTCACGAACAGTGACTTTTCTCAATAACTTCGTTACTTTTTAAGCTATTGTCTTGAAATTTAATAAACGTTAGTTTACTGAAGCTATAAATGTGCCAAATTTGGTCAAGATCGGGTGACTATATCATATAGCTCCCATAGAAACGATAGGTGCAAAACAGTGACTTTCATCAAAAAGTTCGTTATATCCTATGCTAAGATTGAAGGCCGTTCTTTCGCAAACATTAGTCTTTTTGGATAAAACGTTTCTACACTTTGATGGCTATGGGTAAGGAAAGAATTACCAAAACAGTTGCAAGGGTATACAAACTTCGACGCGGTCTAAGTTAACCCCGGCCCTCTGGTTTATATTTATATTTATATTTATATCAAATCTTTTGTTTGCCGGCTCTAGGTCGATAAAAAAAACACAAGGTTTTATTGATTTTTGGGATATACAAAATTGTAATATTTATTTGTGTATTCATCACTCTTGAGATGATGCATATAATCAATATTCAATGGAGATCAAAATATGTACATACATATATCAACATTTGGAGGAAAACCAAAAAGGAATTAAACTTATTTTGGCATGAATTGTAGTATCTAATTATATTCAACTAAGTAGTCAATTTTTCAATAGATATACATACATAATATGTATTAACAGTTATAAGTATGTTAAACTTGATTTCGGCAGTTAGAAAATTTAAAAACAATTTAAAACAAATTTTGTCTTTTTTACAATCCAATAAAAAATCTGTTATATATCCACATATTTGGAAAAGTGACAAAAATAAATATGTACCTAGGTATTGTCGACGTATTGTCCCAAAAGGTTTAAAATACAATATTCAAACGAATAATGTGTTTTTTTTCATTCTACAGATTGACGCACCATGTTGTACTTAATGAAGTCGTTCTGGAGGATGGCTTGTCATCTCGACCTTAGAGTTTGACCCTCCCCTTTACTTAACCTTTTATTCAATAAAAATCTAAACAACTTATTACTTATTAAGATAGAAAGTTGACCAAGCTAGGCGGTAGACATATCGCATAAGTCGCGCAAACAATTGCGATGAAAAGTATGTCATAAATTTTGACGCTTTTAACAATAAAAAAAAGGAGGAGACAGCAACAATAAGGATAATAAGTGAAAGAATTAAAGGCTGTTTTTACCAAGAAGCAGCTGCGACTCGACTTTGTCGTCGTCGCGACAATTGCAGGCAATTAAAATGTGGCGCGTTTTTTCGGGCACCCATTGACAGCAGTCCGAGGGAATAAGGAATAAAAAACAAGGTCTAAGGCGACAACAACAGAAGCATTAGGCGATAAGGCTCGCTGACTTCAAATCTTTGTGCGTATTTGTGTGCCTTTTGCTTTCCATGCGCTCAATCGGCGGTGGTTTCAGGCTCTGTTCGTCTCTACTCTGTTTTATTCCACTGCTCTCAGACCCATTCACCCTCTTGAATGTTGTCCGTCTGTCAGTGCCATTGTTAATGAGAATTTCTTGTTTTAATGAAAACAAATCATTGAGTGTAAAAGACTTTTTGGATTTTATTTTTCATTTCCGTGATTTTGCTTGTGCATTTAATTAAGAAAATGGTATTAACGCATTTGCTTCAGCCCATCTCCACCCTCCACCCTCTTTGGTATTGAAGTTCAATTTCTGTAAATCTAAATTTTTGTACACCCTGTATTTGTAGCGATTTTTACTGGTGTAGTTCCGACGCTTTTGATCGACATTTATATCGCTCGACAAAAACGCTATTAATAGCAGAGTCGTTTTTGGTAAAGAAGCGCGGCTTATTACCATGGTGCCACGAAATCAGTGAAACACAATAAATGAGTGAAATAAAGTGCAAGGTGTTAGTCATGTATCTTAGGGATGGTTTAAGCCAATCGATTGATTAAATTCTATGATTTTAAAATTAAAGGAACGCAGGGTTGTCGTCCCAGGGTATCTGGAAGTCCTGACTTCGGTGTGGTTACATCCAAAATGTATTTCGCCGTTATTGCTTTAGTGCCACGGGTGTGTATTATTTATTATAGTAATAACAAACGGAGTTGCACGATTGAATAGACTGATCAATTGCAGTTTGCACAGTAACAAAAAGGTGGGAAGAATTTTACTTTGAATTAGGTTACCAATCTAATTTTCATGGAAGCCAATATTAATTTTTTTTCCTTATTTTTTACTCACTTGCATGGTTGTAATTCAGTTTTGAAAATAAACTATTGCCGATCAATTTTCATTTAAATAGAATATCCACTACACTCGTTTCTTTTTGGTCTAAAATTTTTTAGGCATAATTTCTGGCTATTCCTTTTTACCTTTTTCATGTTATTGTTCTTATAAAACGAAATTCGCGCATAAAATTTGAGCCGAAACATCTGCGACGCCAGTGAATTAATTTGAATTAATTTTACAGTGCACACAATACGGGAAGGAGGTTAGGGGATTTGGGCGTTTAAGTAACTGCGCCAACACTTGCGCGCATCCACGCACATGCTCGCATCGAGACAAAATTCCGAGATTGAGACATTAGTACACATCCTGAAAGTCGAAGTTAAAAATGTTTTCTTTATTTTTATTTTATTTACATTGCAGATGCTCTCAAGGTTCTTGTGTTTCTCTGTTTTCATTCATACAGTGGGACAGATAAAGCAGAAGTTACATAATTCGTACAACACAATATTTACTGCCATATATAAAGCTCTTTTCAAAAATATAGAGTCCGACATCATACGACCATCTAAACAAACCTCGAAAACATGTTTCTCCGTTTGGATTTTTTCCAACACGTCATCGCTGGATTTGTTAGTAATTTTATTTGGATAACAAATCTTACACTTTATGCCCATTGTAATTAAAGGTTGCTTTTCTTGTATTGTGTTTATTTATTTTTGTGACGCGGTAATTTGGTTTGGGTTTTTCCATTTTCGTTCATTCTGATTTTTCTTTGAGGCTATGGGTACCACCTGTCTCCCGTGAAGATTGCTTAGCTTTCGCCATAATTTCAAATTGGTAATTGGATGTGTGCATAAATTGCATATGTATGAGATTTATACTATTTAAAATGGCAGCGCATTAAAAACGCGTGAAAATTGTTTTTCTGTTTGTTATTTGAGAAATGGAAAAAAATGCTAATGAATGCTTGTGTATGTGTGAGCGAGTGTGAGTGAGTGTGGCAAAGGAAATGAAATGCTGAAAATGGATTTACGGTCGCACAGACAGAAAGGCAGATTTACACTCTTGGCTTTTTAAATGAGACAAAGACCGAACCAAGCAGGAGGAAGCGGTAGGAAGAAAGTATACTATAGGAGGCCAGCCAGACAAATGTAGACCTAACCTCAATCGAGGGTTTCACGCCTGAACATTTTACAACTGCAGGCGGTTTTTCAATTTTTGGTCACCCAACATAAAAAAGATTAAGAGTGGGAGGAGGGCTGGCCATTTGGCCACACGTTGCGTTCTTTCATTGTGTGCCGACCCAAACTGAAATGCGTATTTGAACGCCTCTTTGAGTTTGCATTGTAAGTGTTACTTAATTTGTGTTATACTATACGTCCCCCGATCCGGCACCTCTCTTTTACTGCCACCACTCCATTCAACCCCTCTTGGGCAACCGCAATGAGGGTCAAGTTGGGGGTTTGCATTAGTTATTGGAGCAGGGGTAAAGTAAAAAACCAAAGTTAAATGCAGCATTAATAATGAGCGTGTGTGTATGAGCCATTCAATTGTTTCTGTCTTTAACAAAACTTCCATTAAAATAGCTGCGTGGCTTTATAAATTAAATTAAAAGATATAGTCGTACACAAACAGGGCAGATAACTGAACTTAACCGAACTAGCGGAGAGACGAGGCCTTGTCCCTGACCTTGCTCGATTTTTGGGCTAGAAAGAAAGTTAAAGTTAAAGAAAGAAGTAAAAAAAAGAAAAGTACTAAATGGAAGAAGAAGAAATAACATGGCAAAAGCAAAAACACCAAAACCTAAAGCAAAGTTATACATTGGATGGAAGGTTTACGGAAAAGACGGCGCGGAGAGCGCCAAAAACTTTACTTTAAAACTTTGCCGCACCCCTTTGCACCCATCCCCATACCCCGTCACACAATTCCGTCTCTTCACCACTGTCTGTCTGTTGTCTTTTTAAGTTTTTGGCTTTTCGCAAAAGTTTCCATAGTTAATAATAAAAATTAAAACTTTTGCGCCAGCAAATAATAACAGTGAAAGAGACAGATGCACGCACATAGCATCTCATTCGTACTTGTGTGAGCCTAAATTTTTGGGGTCAGACATTAAGTTTTCTTAAAGACTTTTCCTAAGAAAGCCATTTGCGTGTTTTTTTTATATTTTCTGGTATGTATAGTTTCGTTTGGCATTAAATAATGCCAATGAAATTGTGTTTTCATTAGCTTTATATTAAAAAAATTTTAAATCAAGAAAAATAAAATTTTTGTTTTGAAAATTTTTTTTTTTTTAATGTATGAAAAATTTCAAAAAAATTGGTATAAAATTAAGAAAAATTGAGCAAAAATTAAAAAAAAAATTGTTGTTGTTTTTGTTGTTGTTGTTCTTTTTTTCATCTTCCAAAACAATTACTCGAATTTTTGTAAGGGGGTTACTCAGAAAAATGGCTAAAAATCGCAAAAAAAAAAAAAAAAACAAGGACTATTAGGACTATTGGTCAAATCGATTGACACTAAAGGATGCTGAAATGTCATTCGGTAAACTGAGATAACATTGTCACTAGCATTGTTTTTTCCAATGCTAATGAAAAAGTAATAATAATGCTTAAAGGCACAACTCTGATATGTACTTAATGTACTATGCATACAAACATACATACATACATATGTATGTGCCAATCGTTTGTGCATAAATTAGGCTAGCTCAAAAGAGGTAAAGTCAGAGACGGAGTCAGTAAGAGTCAGCCAAGCATGATATGGAAAGCAAGTCGCCGTCTAACCCCCTCATTTCCTGCACCAAAACGACAACTTCCGCTGCAGAACTACTGCACCTGCACATGTCTGCGGGTCCTTCTTCGCAAAGACCCCAAAACTGCATGCACTTCCGTTTCCGCTTTCGACACAAAATGACATTGTGCCTGCTTTCAGGTCTGACTAACTTTGTGGCTGTCACTGTCTAAGAATTTTGAAAGTGTCTCTTCAACTGACGACGGATTCATCCTAGGGGCTAGGGTTAGTTATGTTGGTGGCGTCTACCACTGTCTTTGCCAAACAAACAGTTACGCTTGAAATTTTCTATCAGATTCGTCCCCATAACCCAAACGTTCATCCACACAAAGATTTTCCGCTATATGTATGCGCATAATTACCCAATTAAAGTAAAATTACGTTGCGTGCTCAGACATGTTAAAAACCTTTTGAATCAGTGCAGACAGGACAAGTTCAGTGTACACTTCTTCCCCTCTCAGTTAAAGTCCTTACCTAGGGAAAATGCAGAAAACACGATTTTCGCTTTTAGCGGTCCAATGAAAAAGTGTTAGAAGACTAGACAAAACAAAGGTTATAGTTCTTCTTGTGGCTTAAGCAGTAGTATACAAATATGCGAGGATTAGCTAAAACGTTATCGAAGTCGGAGACAAAGGAACATTAGGTACAGCTAAACGGCATATATGTACGGGTAAAATCTATGTTTTTGTTGTAATAAATTAATTATAATAATATCGAATAATGCACAATTTTAGAAGAATAATTATTGCAACATTTGCTAAGAATATTTTGTCGTGGTTTCGGTTGTTTGTTTAATTACCCTCGTATAAATAGACAGGTGTACAGATATAATTTTTGATTATTATTTTGGTTGTTGCTGGGCTAGCGGTTGGTTACCATTGTGTGCAACTAATAGGCAACATAACTATAAATAATTGGCCCAAGGAATGCGTTTAGCGGAGAATGAAATAAAATGAAAATGGGAAAGCTGGATCGGGCTCTGCCTGATGTAATTGTTTATTTATGAGTACTTGAGTGCGTAATAAAATTGCAAATATTTGCACACGCTCACACACATGCGGACAAATATGCTTATATGGGGACCAATATAAAATACCAGACATTAAATCGTGGTGCTGACTTGGCTATACCCTGTGGTAAGTTCACTTGTATGTAATATGAACATTTGTTGTGTTTTCTTAAACGTAAGTATCAAGAAATATGTAAGGTTTTTTAAAGAAAAAACCAAAAACCTTTTTAACAAATGTAAAGACTATAAAACCCGGACCCGCAGAGGAAAACAGATATTGAATACATATCTCCTAGTCAATCTACGAGTACAGGGTGTAAAAATCACTGGACATGATTTTTTGTGTGCGCAGGCAGTGGACAGGGGCAAAGGGGAATTGATCCACAACTTGAGTGCGTAACGGTACATAAAGCACGATTAGACCAGAAGGAACAATAGCAGCAACAGAAGAGAACAGAATATGTTGTTACAAGGACATCAAAGCGCATTTGCTTCAATTTACTAAAACACCAAACAACTCACTCATTCACTTAGTCAGTCAGCGGGGTCGAAAAAAAGGCAAACAAAGAAAGATGAGGAGGGAAAAAAGCGACACAAAAGCAACAATGGACAAGATGAGCCAGTAGTAAACGAATAAGGGCGAAACGGCTTATAAATAAATTTGCCTCACTTAAAGTGACCAAATTGTTATCATGATGATATGTGTTAAGATTAAAAGGACTTTCTTGTCGTAGCTAGAGGGCAGATGAAGCGTATAAGGGACCCCTGTATGTTGTTTGTATAGATATGGCCAACCGCAGCTTTTTCACATGCTGATTTTATTACTGACTCTCTCTTTTTCCTCTATTTTTGTTTTTTTCTTGCGCGTCCTCATTCCTCCTCATCTTTCTTGTTGTGGCAGACTTTTACGCTGATTTTTATTTCGTAGCAATAAATTTTTATGTCCCAGCCACTTCATAATTCGCTTAAGCGTAAGACATAGATGGTCATGAGATACAACAACCCCCCAACTAACCATCATTTCCATTTCCGACCCCCACTTCAGACCTTGGCCATTGATATGATGTCTCTGCTTCCTTCTTCTTTTCGTCTTCTAACTTAAAACGATGCCCGGCGGTCAAATTGCAGAGAGGAAATGGCATTTGTGCATTTGGTAGTTGTGTAGGTATGGAGGGAGGAAAAAGTACGTTTTTTATCATGGGAATTTGCCTGCTTCAGTGTTTTATAGAAAATGTTTACATGATGAGCGAAAGATTTCTTTTAAATTCTATAGATGAAATAGCAACACCCTCTTCATTTGGGAAAATGTAGGACGGTGGTCTGTGTATATGTACATATATACCAAGGATGTTCTTGTAAAAATTAGGTATTTACGGTCAGGTTTATTAACTGCATTCAATTAATGGAGTCTTTAAAATGTAGGGAAAAATCGAATCAAGTGAAACATTAAACTAGCATACTACCAAAAAGTGGAAAGGAAGGGGATTGCCAACACCATATGCAAATAGGCACAAACTATAAACAAAAAAGAAAAAAAAAGGGACAAAAATGAAAACGTAAGCGACCAGCTGATGTAAAGCATTGCGAAAATCGGTAGAGGTAATGGGTGCTTTTGGGGTATGGGGGTGGCGACTGTAAAAAGTGTCAAGCCAAACAAAACGTCCTCACATTTTCAACTTTGATTGCTGTGAAAGCTTTTTATTTGCTAAAAAAATGTATAAAAGCAGAGAGAAGTGTGGGAGCAAATCGGTAAACAGGCAGTATCCCCCGCCATAGCTTGTAAGGCCGGCTGCAAATGTGTGCAAATTTAATTAATTTTCGAAAAGGCAAGATAAACGACGTGTGTGCGTCAGTGTGTGTCTGTGCGTGTATGTTGTAAATCCTTTTTTACTCCGCATAATTAAAAAATATGAGTAGCTCGAAATTAAAAATCCTAAATCAAATTTCACTAGAACATACATACATATATGAAGGGACCAAGCGGAATTGGGGGGGGGACTGTTTCTCTCTTTCTCTGATATGTGGGTGTATATATATGCCTATACATATAAGAATATATAAACTCATATATATTTGTTTCGTATTTCTATGTGCGTTGATCTCAAGGGCATAATGTCGTCGGGGTTAAAAATAATTCAAACGCTTTTGAAGCTCATTACGAACCAAGTTTTATGCCTCGACTCTCATCCACACTCCCCCAATCTCGTAGGTTCGCATAGGCAAACGCAACTCATACACAAATGCTAGACCCCGTTTTCCCCCCCTTTACCGAAACAGCTACTAGGCAGACGGCATTTTAACATTTTCCAATTTTCAAAAACCCTTATCATAAATTAAGAAGTGCTCGTCAAAAACTGTCTGCCCATCTTCCCCAGAGAGACGAAAGAAGGCGTGGGCGTAGTCCTGCGCCTGTGCCTGTGGTGAGTGAGTGTGTGTGTGTGTGTGGGTGTGTGTGATGCGTGCGTGTTGTTTGCTTTAGACAAGAAATTAAGATGCGGGCTCCAGGCATCATTCATGATGAATGTTGGCCAAACGAAAAATCAGACTCAAATCACAGATCACAGGGATAAGAACGAAAATCTTAAAGAAAAAAAGGGTTACAGCTGAGCCACCAGCGAATAGTCCTCTGTCGTTATTAGTGTTCCTCTGTCGAATTCTTTTGCCTAATGCCGTATGCCTTTTGTTGCCTTATCAAATGTTGAGATGCGATGCCGCTAATGTTGCTGCGGGTACGTTTTCATCTTCATCCTTGTCGCCATGCCCATAGAGCGGTCTAATCAGCAGCAAGCAAACAGCCACAGTTCGAGATAAAAACGCAGACGCACATACAGAGGGACAAATAGCACACATAGTAAGAGAATGAGTTACAGATTGGAGGCACTGCACGAAATAGTTCTTGATTATTTAAAAATACTTTAAATCTCTTCCTTTTTATTGAAGGTGAATTGACTAATATTAATAAAAATATATGTATATATTTTTGCCATAAATTGGAATTTATACAAAACTGAAACTATTTTCTTGTGGACCGATTATTTGTATAAGACGACACAGCCTTATTTTATAGACTATATCTTGGTAGTAGCAAAACTGCGCAAAGTAAAATTGTAGAATTTTCTGTTAGTGTAGTAGCGGTGGCGCCTCCTCACGCACAATTTCGTCAAGCAGTAGCGCCACAAAGTAAATCCTTTTGTCTTTAAAAAGCAAACAGGACCCATGAAAATACTTGTGGGGGAAGGCAAAGCCCTTATCGGGGCAGCTGGCACTCAACTTCAAGTTGCCAACTGATGGAATGACGGGCGACGGGGGGATGCTGGAGTTGGGGTTGTATTATTTATGAAAATCGTCGACGTTATCGGGCACTCTCAAATATTTACAACCAAAAGCTTACGGTTGCCATAATTAAAATTGTATCCGAAATTTCAACCCCATCCCCCCATCCTCTTTTAATACATCTACACACCCCTGGCTGTGCTTGCGATTGGGTATGGGGAATGAGGAGGTGGTGTATGCTGGCGGAAGTAAAAATAAGATTTTATGGCTTACTTTTCATAATTTAAAATGCCGTTTCCTTCGGTTTTGCCGAACGTATTCCCATATTCCAAATTGTAGCGGCTGCGAGTCCCGCACTGCATCTAATTTTACCTCCATCCATATAACGGTCTCTGGTAGATGTTAATTGCTTTGGAAAGACTTAAAGCTTATTTGGCCACGTTTCCAGGTTGCTTCAGAAATCCATCAATTTAATTAACCAAAGGGTTAAAGGTTTATGGTTTATCTCTTAGCTCGCTATTTCCCCATTCCTCAATTGCGGAGCCTTCTCTGATTTTCTTAGATGAGCAAAGTAAAAAGCACTTTAAGTGAAAATGCAAATTTTCTTGGGCTAATTTAAATTCTTTGGACAATCCACCCCGTCGACCAAAAGTAAAGAAAGCGAAACGTGTGTTGTGCAGGTTATGTGTGGTCAGGTCAAGGGATTTGCAATTGTGTGTAAGTGTGTTTGTGCGTATCCTGGCAGAACTTGACAAGGGTTTTTAATGACTGAATGAAAACGACAACAAAACAACAAAAGTGCAGCAATGTCGTCATATCCATCTTGCCCCTCACCCTTTACCCAACGCCTATGACTTTGAAGTTTTCATTTGGCCGGGATATTTGTGTTTTGGCCCTGGCCAGAAAGGATGCCATTGGTGTCAACATTGTCCATCTGTTGCCTAGATGACCTAAAACATCTACTTCACACTTGTCGGAATGGCCTTTATGTTAAGTCTGTCTTACCTAGGAAGGTTTACAAATAGTCATGATCGGGTATGAACGAAAGAAGTAACTTTATGAGAGGTGTGGTTTAATAATTTTAAGTCCCCAAAAAAAGTGAAGCAATTAGTGGTTTAATTTGTTAGTTAGTTAATTGCATATATAATAAATATATACTTAAAATGCATTGTCATTTGCATTTACGCTTTATGATAAGATCTAAGACAACAATATTATACTTGACGAACAAAACCAATGCAATTAGAACATCCACATCTTTATTTATTTTTTGAGATATTTAAAGGTCTATCAATTTTCTTTATATAATCAACTTCGAGTACTGTGTAACCTTCTCGCTTTTTCAAAATGTCTGTTTAATTTTGCCTCTCTAGGTAGGTTGGATGATGAACTTGCTTTTGCTCTTCATATGGCTCTTTCTAAAGGGGACCAGAGGACCGAATCCATCTCTAAATTCATGTCTGTCTAACATCTCTATCTTTGTCTGCATGTGCTTGCGGCTGGTCTTCCTTTGAAAATTATTTTAGCAGGATGTGACATTACAACGACAACAAGATGCTTCAGCTTCTGGTGCCGAAAAGTGTCAAACATTCAAAGTAGTAAAATCAAGTAACCTTTTGTTTTTCCACTTTAACTGGAGTAGGAGAATGAATGGGGTTTGGGGCAGAAATGGGCGACTGACCCTGGCTGAGTGTTTAGACACTTAAGGTAAACTTTTCGAGCTAATTGGTTGTTTTGTGGAAATTAATTGCTTTAACTTTATTTTGCGACAGAAAGAACCCGTTGGCTCACAGTTTATGATTCATACCTTTAGCCTTACTACA
Organism: Drosophila equinoxialis; assembly: GCA_018150345.1. Taxonomy (NCBI): domain Eukaryota; kingdom Metazoa; phylum Arthropoda; class Insecta; order Diptera; family Drosophilidae; genus Drosophila; species Drosophila equinoxialis. The sequence continues at coordinate 11,064,874 of JAECWI010000238.1, forward strand.
TGTTTCTCTTCCTGTTTTTTTTCACATTAATGGCAGTGCGTACAGTTCCTATGCTGATGCCATTCTCTTGACCATCAAAATATTGGTATTTGCTTAATGCTCCAAGCCGCAGACGCTACAGCGTCATTCTCAACCCTCGTTCTTGTATCTCTCACAACACATTCATTCTAGTTGCTCAATTCTTGTCGAAATTCGAGTTTTTTATGGTTTGGACCATGAGCCATGGCTACTTGCAAGTTATTATATTTGCTTTGTACTTCTCCCTGACAGCGGGGGCTTATTAAAAAATTGAATGTGTGGCCTGCCAAAAAAAAAAAAAAAAAAAAAAAACAAATCTGAGTAGGTGGAAGGAGCGCAGCAACTGGAGCAGCTTTTTCGTCCATAAAACAACAGCCACGAAAAATTGAACAGTTACAAAATATGAAATAAAAAATATAAAACTTTTTGCCCCGCTTTTGCGTTCTCCCTTAGAAACGGACAGCCGTCGCCGGCTGTCAATATGGAAATTCATATCGGATGTACTGGATGCTAGGAACAAAGGGCAAAAAGAGGAAAAGGACTGGTCGATGTTCACCTGGTGGCAATGGCCTTAAAGTTTGCCAACATTTTCAATATACGTATTCTTAGTTTTTGCTTAAAGATTTGGGGCTAATTCAATTGTGAGCTCGAGAACCAAAACTAGATTTCAAAACTAGGGGAAAAGACTGAAGACAAAGCACTTAGAGAATCCAAATGGCACGCATCCAATCATTTAGACGTCCTCTTCATGCATAGTTGGTAAGTGTGTGAGGAGTTGAGTGGGGTCCAGACTGAAAGTATTTTGTTATTGAAAGTCTCTACACAGAGATAAATAACAAAGCATTCAGTATTCGATCCAAACCTCTAAAAACAATTAAATGCGAATAGTATGAATTTTAACATAAACAAAAAAGGTTTTGAAATCACTGAGAAGGCTTGGAGTGTAATAATATGTATGTACATATATATGTATACCTTTGATAAAGTGTGAAACTTTTTTATGGTAACAAAGTTGCATTCTAAATTCATTCGATATAATATTTTTTGTCTGTGTATCATGCAAATAAAACATCAATGAGAGACTGAAAAATGTGTGTACTGCGTGTGACTACATTTTTAATGGAATTTATTTTGCGATGAGAAATAGCTTTTACCATGAAGACACTGAAGAATATTGCAGTCATAAGACGAATGTACATTAATTGAGTAATCTCAAGGTTTTGTGTATGTAGACATTTACCTTACCTATTAATAGCAATGGGTGGTGGAAACACACATTGTTCAGACATTGAAGGTGATCGTAGATGGGGCCAACTTTGTCTATACTATGTTTGGGTCCAAGTCTTTAAGCCAAAGGCAAACCGCAGCCGCTGTCATCTTGGCCACCACAGTCATAACCATTAGCCTTTTAGCCTTCTAATCAGACAACGTTAGTTTGCCCTCTCAACCCTCCATTTAGATAACCTTCACATCAACCCACCCGTACCCGTACCCCATACTTATGACCCCCTTTTCTCACCCCAACATTATCTTCGCCTTATCCCTTTCGGGGTTTCATATTGATTTTTGTTGTTGGATTTTAAACTTCTAGCCACATGGAACACATTGCACAACAAATGACTTTTGCTGAGAGTGGTGACTGAAGTTGTGGGGGAAGCGCCAAGCGGCATGCGGCATCATGCGGTTAATTTGCTTTAATGCTGGCGCAAATTCCAAGAAGACGGGTAAGTGGAGTATAACAGCACCAACTGCAGCATTCAAGAATTGTCCTCGCCAAAAATTCAAGATGTTTACCCAGAGGAAATCCCACGTAATGACCGTAATAATCGCAGTTAATTAGTCGTCGTCGTTGAAATCGTTGTTGCCTGTCTATGCAAAACAGAAACAGGAACAGCAGGAGCATGAGCGAAGCTTGTGGAATAGACATTGGCGCCGTCCGGAATGCCCATAGCCAGGAAATAGCAACCATAGCATAGCAAAATACTCATACTCTCTTTAACTGTAGTTCCCCACCTTAACTTTTCTCTCTGTTTTTGTGTGTATTTATGTGTGTGTGTGTGTGTGTGTGTGTGTGTGTGAGGGTCCTGCTTCTGGCACTCTCTCTGTCTGCTTATGACTAACTGCATTGCTCTTCCTGAACTTCAACCTTATTTTTATCTTCCAACTACAATGGTTCCTTAAAGAGCGGTATCTGCAAAAATGTAAAAATATATGAATATTTAAATATGCCTAGAACTTGTTCTGAGTTCTATCCTAAATTCTGCTTTTAATACTTTCATAAAAACTAATATTAGACTACTACTATGAATACGTGTAGAATAAATGACTTGTCAGTACTGACATCTTCTTTTATACGGTCAAAAGGCTGAAAGAGATATTGTCAGAAATTAGGAATGAAATAAATATTTACTAGAATTTCTAAGACTTCGTCACACTGTGCAATTCTGAGCTCCTTTTTTCTGGCTGAGTGCACAAAACATAAAATACGCCGACAACGCAGATAGACCCTCGAACGGACCAGCCAAGCTTGCTCCATCCATCCATTCATATACACCTCCTAACCCCTCATTTCACAAGTCAGGACACTATCAAGTATTACTCTATCCCCCCTTGTTTATTCTTTACCCCTTTTAGGTAGTTTTCATTCGCTTTTTGGCGTGTGAGAGTTTTATATTTTTTGCTTGCGTTTATTGCGTTCATTACTGCAAAAGAGGTGGAGGCCAAACCGATAGCTAACTGACTGCCTTTCAGCCTATCTGGAATGTAGCAGCCACTGCTTTTGCTTCTTCTCTTAACTGTTTTGATTATTTTTTGGGGCCAAGACCAAAAGCCGAAAAACGAACAGCAAAGCAAAATGTTGGCGTTATCTGAGCAAGAGAAGCGGGAATAAAAAGTCATTACCGCCATTCATCCCAAAAGTTTGGGGTTGGGATTGGGGACGAGGTGTTGCCATTGAAGCGGAAACGGAAATACGTTGAGTGAAGACTTAGCTCGTAGAAGAAGGACCAATTTTACTTGCTTTTGTGTCTTATGCGTTAATAGATTAATGGATGGTCAAACAAAAAAGGGGGTGAACACAAGGGTGTAGAGATGGGGGCGTGATCGTCATAGCAAAGTTGTAATTACTTCTGAGCGCAAGATAATTCGAGAACAGTCCTGTTAAATCATTAAGGGTTGTCACCATTTTCGGGTCTTAATATTGTACATTCAAGTCATAGCAAACCAACTCAAAAGCTTATATTCATTTCAAATTTGGTGTTACTGGAATTCTTTCGATACCAAAATTTGATTCACTTTAGGTCCCTGCTTTGGGTTAAGGAGGTAACTGGGTAAGGGAACTAACCGCAACGATAAAATCGGCGACATAATAATTAGATGCAGAACATTTAATAATAGCTTCTAGGTCGAGCGGCCATTAAAACCAAAGTGGTCAACATGCCACGCCCAGTTGCCACCGCACCTTTTTCCTAACCTTACTGCCTAAGTGCAAATGTAAACATGTGTGGTAGTGCATATGAGTACGTCTGTTTGGTGAGTACATTAATTTCGTTGTTTTTGGCTTGTAGAAAACACATGGTTTTAGTTTAGGCCTGGTCAACGGGAACATTTACATCGACATTACATTATTATAAATGCGTACATACAAACAAATAGATGAACATATACATATACATACATACATTTACTTACATTTATATACGCATACTTAGTAATTACGACTTCCGCCAGAAGCAGTAAAGTGGTCAACAAAGATACATATGAACATGCATTACAGGTACACAGCAAGGACACATGAGGATGTGACCAGCGAACTTACCCGTGGCGTATTTCCGTTTCCTACATGGCATACAAATACCGCACAGTGGGTGACACTGAAATGCAATAAAATACAAAAAAGTGCAGCAATAACAATGTGTCAGACTATGTAGTTCCTCAGTTGCGAAGAATACTGCGGACCAAATTGTCGTCGTTAACGTGATGTACTCGAATCAACGGTCTTATGTTTCGAATCGTATCTGATTGGACCATAGTGCACAGCGCCAGAAGGTACCCCCAACCATCATTCCTCCTTCTTATTCTACTCCAACTGCTTTTTGGTAATCTATTAACCGCCTGTATGCGTGTTGAATTGATGTTGACCTAAGGCTGATTTTAAGGCAGTGTCTTAATGTTGCATATGTATGGATGTTCGTATATATACATATATGCATATCCTGTATGTTCCTATGCATGTGTGTGTGGGCGCGTGTTGCTGTGGTCATTGTGCTGTATATATTACACATTGAAATGTTAATTATTTTAAGCAATAATTAGGATTACAATCAAATGGGTCGTTTTGGTCATGGTTATTGCCTTTGTATTTGCTTAGTTACCGTTACCCGTTGTCCTTAAGTAGCCAACACATACACATAAACAGATATAGCCACTCTCACATATTAATTGTATTTGTATCAATTAACAGAAGGGTTAATTTATGGCGCTCGAGGGCAACTGGCATAACCCCAAGCAGACATCCAAAAAGTCTCGACCCAGAGCCCCAGCATTGTTTTCGTCCTTGTTGTCATACTCATTGTTGTTGCTACTTAACCCTCTGGGTGTATCCTAATAAATGTACGTATGTGCGCACAGGTTGTTTAATGGAAGGGGAAATGGAATATTGGAACGAGGGTCTGCGTAGGACCGTGCGTTTAACCTTCAGGTGCACTTGATCTTACGATAATGATATCATTTATATTTGATTAATTTACTTATGTTAGAAATAATTTTCATGAAATACATCTTTTACATAATAAATATAATAAATACATGTTTCACGCAGTAAATTTCAAACATTAAAATTTTTTTAAGTTTTCTACCTAGAAGAGTTACATACGTTGTGTACCTATGCATATGCATACATAAAGTAAAATCTTAAAAGTGTCCTCTTAGTTTGTAGGTATATGTACATATGTATGTTCACGGCGGTGGAAGTATATTCAAGAGGACAAAGTAATATAATTGATTTGCTTGTTTATATGAACAGATTGGTAAACGGAAAATTCGTCACTGTGACCCAAAGAAATCTCTTCAAAAAGAAAGCATGACTTTAACCCTTTCAGCAGAGCAACAGAAACAGATCATAAACCAGAGGGCCGGGGTTAACTTAGACCGCGTCGAAGTTTGTATACCCTTGCAACTGTTTTGGTAATTCTTTCCTTACCCATAGCCATCAAAGTGTAGAAACGTTTTATCCAAAAAGACTAATGTTTGCGAAAGAACGGCCTTCAATCTTAGCATAGGATATAACGAACTTTTTGATGAAAGTCACTGTTTTCCACCTATCGTTTCTATGGGAGCTATATGATATAGTCACCCGATCTTGACCAAATTTGGCACATTTATAGCTTCAGTAAACTAACGTTTATTAAATTTCACGACAATAGCTTAAAAAGTAACGAAGTTATTGAGAAAAGTCACTGTTCGTGACTTTGCCGTTTGTATGGGATCTATATGATATAGTCACCCGATCTTGATCAAATTTGGCACAACCATTAATAAGAATATAAAACTGACAAATACCAACTTTTATGACAATACCTATAAAATTAATGAAGTTATTGAGAAAGTCACTGTTCGTGACTTTGCCGTTTGTATGGGATCTATATGATATAGTCACCCGATCTTGATCGAGTTTGGCACAATCATTAATAAGAACATAAAACTGACAAATACCAACTTTTATGACAATTGCTATAAAATTAATGAAGTTATTGAGAAAGTCACTGTTCGTGACTTTGCCGTTTGTATGGGAGCTATATGATATAGTCACCCGATCTTGATCGAGTTTGGCACAATCATTAATAAGAACATAAAACTGACAAATACCAACTTTTATGACAATTGCTATAAAATTAATAAATTTATTGAGAAAGTCACTGTTTCGTGACTTTGACGTTTGTATGGGAGCTATATGATATAGTGGTCCGATCCGGCTGAATCCGAGATATACAATGCCTGCAGTATATACAAGCCTACGTGCAAAATTTCAGCTCTGTAGCTCTTACGGTCTCGGAGGAGTTCGCGTTGATCCAGACGGACGGACGGACGGACGGACGGACGGACGGACGGACGGACATGGCTATTTGAACTCGTCTCGTCGTGCTGATCAAGAATATATATACTTTATATGGTCTGAGATGATTCGTTCTATGCGTTGCACACTTCTGACCAAAATTAATATACCCTTTTTGCAAGGGTATAAAAATCTAGTATGCAACCGCATGTAACCAACCACATGAACACACATCCCCAGGACCAAACTCCGAACCCCGACAAAGGGCAACAAAAACCATAAAATATCAATCGGTGGAAAACAAGAAATCAAACAACCATCAAAGCTCCGTTATGCGGATGACGACGACGATGAAGACAAGGACTATATTGAGAGAATTCAACGGTAAGTCCACAACCCGTTCTCCCATTCTGTTATTATTCCCCCTACCACGTTCATGCTCATATGTGTGTGCATGATTGAGTGCCTGGAGTTGTCCTTGTATCGTTTTGTTTTTGTTGTCTACCCTTTGGTTCGATTTCCCAACTCACTCCACTTTTTAACCTCCCACACTCATCCATCAATGTCAAATTATGAAGTGATCATATTTGGATTTATGCGGCCTCCGCTCCACGCTCCATGAAAAAGGATAGGAAAGTTAGGCATTTAAAGTCAACTATTTTTTCTCTATACCATGCCACTATAGTATAAGAGTATATATTCAATAAGTTATTGAAGATGCAATGCGAATTATTGTGGCACTATTTGGGGACTCGGTTATATATTAAAGATGTGGTTAAAGTTGAAGTATTTAGTATTTGTATAATTTTTATATCACAACTGCTGTATAAAAATTTGTAATGTGTTAGGAAGTTTAACAAAGTAGAAAGAGAGAGGAAAAGTTACTAAATGGGTTGGACAATTTTAGCCAAGACTCCTATAGTTTGGTTGTTTACAACAGCAAACTTCAACATAAATAGCATGGACAGAATCCCACAGCAAGATGAATATACCCAATTTTAGAGTGTATAAAAAATGTAAAAGGGCAAAACGAAGCCATGCCTAAGCTCATAAGCGAACGTGTTCATAATATTTACAGTTATTGATATTTGAAAAGGCGGAAAATTTGTAACGAGCGACATGTGTGTGACAACATACCGATCCGTACTTTGGGTGAATTTCAAACCCCTCTATACGCTGCTTTAGCTTAGAAGGGTGCCAGAGCACAACATTCAATCAAAAATCGATTACACAGCTAACGTGTGGCCCTGTAAAAAAGAGAACTGAAAGAAAGTCGAACGCATAATATAAGCCTCGGCAGCAGGTTAATCTTTGGATCCGTTTTAGAACCATTGCTACCATGGGTGTAGTAAGGGGGATGTTAACTGAATATTATATTTTATAATAATTATATTTCATTTGTGAACTCGAAAGAATAACAAACAGGTACATGCATATTTTTTTGTTATTAATGCGGATCCTCCGAATACCGAATTAAGTTTTTCTTTTTAGTATAGAATTTTAAGATGGTTGTCAAAGCAATTTTTTTTACAGTTTCACACGTATACTGACTACCACACTGTCCATTGCAAAATAAACTTGACAATGAAATACGAGAAATGAAGGATTCAACAATTTCGGCCCTTTTCAGGCCCTTTTCGAGCCATTTTAAAAGCCCTAATTCACATGTGTAAATTGAAAGCTGCACCTGTGCCACACAGGACCATGCCTTGGAGCTCTATCCCGTCTCTGTTTTTGGGCTTGAATTATGGCCAACAATTCGGGCGTCGTTTGTCCATGTTTGATTTATAGTCGAAGTAACAATTTTGTGCTGACTGGTTTTTTTTGCCTTTGTTTTTCTGCGTCCGGACTCTTTCCTTCGACAACATCTCCCACGTCGGGCATAATTCTTCATATATTTTTGGCAAGTGCTTAACTCCTCTAGAATTTGAACCACAATATGCTACCTTCGCTTGGGAGTTTTTGGGGGTGTGCAAGCTGCCGTGGATAATTTTGTAATTTAACCACTTTTCAGGTTGAGTTACCCTTGCTCCTTGCACCTTTGTGATAGTCCTGCGCGCGGTGCCACCTTTAGTCTTCTTGTTATTTTGGCTGCTGTTATGCTCCGGTTGATGAGCGCTGCTGGACAACTTCCGTTGTACCTTTTCGCGAATTTTCATAATATATTTTTTTTTTGTTTTTGAAACAATGGAACCATGTAGAGCCGAGGGTATAAATTCATTTCATGAGGGGACCACAGACTTGTCGCATCATCGCTAAGCAAATTAAATGAAATTTGGCTGCAGTGACACAAACTTGTTTATTTTGACATACACAGACTCATATAACATATTGCGAGGTGGGGGTTGGCATTCGGCACGTGGATTCATCCCACTCCACATAAAAAAACCGCAGTCGCGTACTGTTCGTCATACCTCTCGGTATCTGTTTTTCAAATTTAGTACCCCAGGGAACAGCTTTCGTCGTTTTACGTTTCGCAGGTTTTAGCTTTACTCATGCCCTTACAATATTAAGGTACACATAGCTGTTTGACAAGAATAAAAAGTTTGATGTAACCTTTGAGAGAAAAAGATTTAGACAAAGAAAGCTACAACTAGATACATTTGAGCAACAGATTACATTAACCAATTGTATATACGACAATAGTGCAGCTAGACCACATTAAATATCTATCTAAATATTATTCTTAAAAATAATCGGCAAAACTTTCTGGTAGTGTATTCTCTTAATTTACGAAGCTCAAATTTAAGAGTATAGAAACATCAACGCAAGCAAAAATTTAACATCTGCTGGTGTTCTTTCTGTGTTTGAATTTTAATTCGCTTAGCCAGCAAGTGAAAATAAAAATAATAAAGACAACAAATTGGCAAATTTAATAACAATGAACATGTTGGGTTTGCGAATTCAAAAGATGGGTGAATGGTTGCCGATGGGGATCGACATGTTCTTTCTTATGCAAATCAAATTTAGCCACATATGCGTGAAATGGTCCCAGCACCAAAACAGTTTTTTTTTCTTATCTCTTGGTTTTTTAATTTCCAATTTCGGGATAATCTTTTTTATTGAGGTATTTGTTGATTAGGCATTCAAATAAAAAAAACAATTTTCTTTCTCTGGAGTTGACAGTTGAATATTAAATTACGAAATTTGTTCAAGTGTCTGACACTGAAATTAAAAAATTTCGATTATGCTAGGTAGTTTACAAAGGAAATATTTATCAGAATATGTATAATGTATTTTATTTTTTATATTTGATAAGAAATGTGATCAAAGCTTCCTGGATAATCCTTCCCGAATTTATGATTTATTAAATGGGCAATATTTCATTTATATATTTCTAATAATACTTAGCTTATGCATCGTTTTATTGTCATGCTAATCTAGAAAATCCTTTTCATATAATTGTGAATTCCAAGTCCAATTAAATTTGCTTTTCCCTATTTGTCCTTTGCATTTGAAAAAATGAAATTCAAACCTTGCATGTGGAAGAAATCTCTGAACCGCTATCCCAACCGCACGAAGTGGCCTTAAAAATATCTTAGCTTTCCTTTAGTCGTTCGTTTTTCCTTTTCCGTCCTCCACAAAAAAAACCTTTATGTGATGATGATGAAAGGAAAAACAAAGCAAATGCAACTTGGGAGAATGAGGGATGGAAAATGGGAAAACCAGAAAACCCAAATACATATTCCTTTTTTGGTCCTTTTGGTTAGCGTCTTTGCATTTCTTTGGGAGTCTTTAGTGTGGTTTTGGATTTCTTGGCTCAAAACTTCACAGCCACCAGGGGAAAGTGGGGCACGGAGGGAAGCATGAGAAGGTAACCACAAGTTGCAGTTACTGAAGTGCTTTTCCCTTTTATATGGCTGCACATGTTCTTCCTTCAAAATTCTTTAAGATCTTCGACTGCGGTCGCTTTGACGACGTTCATGGTAGCGGCGAGATGTCATGTATGAAGGGAGAAGCAATGGATAAGAGAAAGGGTTGGCTGGTCGCTGACCATCAGGAAAAGCAAATGCAAAGAGAGGCAAATTAAATGTGGGTCCTGCTAAGTTCTTCTTTGCCAGGGCCACTTCATGCAATATTAAAAACGTGAACTAGACTCAAGACAAACAACTCAACACACACCCAACCATGCATACAATTCATGGGAGGTCGGAAACATATACTCATCAAAGGCTCCCTTACTCGGTCTCCTTCTCAATCATTCTCATTCTTTCTCTCTCTTTCTCAATATCAAAATTTTGCTATTCACATCACGTGACTTGATTCAATTAACCGATGCGCCAAAGCTGAAGACAAAGCCAAAGAGTTGCGATTGGAGGCCGAAGCAGCACTTCGTCCTACATCCCCTTCTTCTACATATCAAATACAAAAACACCCTCGCCCACTCTTCTGCTCACCAATTCTTCTCATGCTTATTCATATGCTAAAGGGCGTTCGAGCCACTTAAGCCTATGGCCTCGGCACTGACCGTGGTCATCCTCCCATTCCATGGTCCTTCCTTCCCACGACATTTTGGACTGATACCCCCCGCGGTAATTGGACACGCGACTGCCTTGCGACCATCACACAATACTACAGTGGTTCAAGATAACATTTTGCTTGATTTTGTTCTATCTTCATATCTTATGGGCTCGTCCAAAATGATTATATTAAATTTTTTCGAAATCAAGATAATTGAACACTTGCAATATAATACATTACTCTTTATGTTAAATTGATATTTGGCGATATACTTTTTGCGGACCATCTAACCACTATGCTTAGCAATGAGGTGAGTGTAATAGGAGGAATGAGAACAAAAAGCTTTTTCACAGGGCGCAAAAAGGGTTATTAACTCGTCAGGTCTGACGGCCGGTCAGTCAGGTACTCGTGTTAAGGTTGAATTTCTGACAAAATCGTTTTTGATGCGTGGTCACGCACCATTATAGCAATGGTGGATGCAGACCATTGATTTGGTCTCTTTTGGCTGCCTATCAATGAAACTGTTAATTTTATACTTTCAGCGCTAACAGATGAGGATTGTGCTTAATTATTTTTATGCTCTCATTTAGAATTAAAAAGAGGAGGAGGCTAATTGAAGAATACGTTAACATAAACAGTAGCAAATATGAACAACCAGTTGGGTTTGCTTACAGTTAAAACATCGAATATACGTTTCTTTTCTTTTAAATCTATTAATTGTGATTTTCATTTTCATATTCATTTATATTTACTTCAATTAGGCTTTAAAAACATGTAGTGAGTAACTTATAGTTTATAATCACGAGGGTGGCAAATCTGCACACATATTATACATGTTTATATTCAAAATTGTATTTGTATCTATAGCTTATAAAGTCTTTGAGTGATAGAAATTCATACCGACAGAAGGATAAACAGACAGACGAACCGCCATAGGGACATAGCTATATTCATTTTATGGGTGCGTGGTATAAGCAACAGTGGCTGGAGATTACAGCTTACGATTTCACAATATTCAATGATTTTGGTTCCCCAATAAACAGCACTAGGGGTTAGGTAGGCGTTAAGGTAAACTTTAAGTTAGATAGGCATTAAGTTAAACTTTAAGTTCGCTTTAAAATATTCCCCCCATAATCACGAATCATTTGACTCGAATGCAAATTGCCCAGAAGGATGTCATAAGAGCAGAGACGAAAAGGGATGGTTTAGTTTTAGTTTACCATTTATATTTCTTCTCCACCTCTAAAAGCTCAGACCCAGACAGGACCCATAATAAATTTAAGTAACAAAATCTTAACAATTACAAAAGCACAGGCAAAGATGGGTTAAGACCACATACACACTCACACGGGTTAAAGGTGAAGGACGAGCGGGAGGAGGACTAGCATGAAGACCAGGCATTTAGAGCGCTTCACCAGCCCAATAAGTCTACGGTAATAATCGAGCATAAAGCACAATTTATTTTCACAAAACCTCAGCAGGGCAGCGAGCCATAAGCCTTGGCGCGGATCAGCACCCATCCACCCCAGGACCACTACCAACGACTCGTTGTGACTTTTGATTTTAAAACAGTGACGGCCATAAGTAGTTGTAATGGCAGTTCTCTTCGCCTCGCTCTAACTTCATGTTGGCCAGCAAGAAGGATGTCTGGCCGGTTACCCCAGCCTTGTGTCTGGGCACAACTGTACGTACAAAAACCGCATGAAGCAGTGGCGCACTCGGTCGCCAAGTAGTTCTCGTCCTTGTCCTCGTTGTCGTGGCAAATTTTATGGCGCAGCAGACGCCTTACTTCTCCGCTTCCCTTCTGACTTCGCTTTTTCTCTTATTTTCACTCAAGCCAGTGTGGAGCATGGAGCTTAACGAACATTTTACAATGCCCACGACGCATTAATATCCGAGACTGAGGCAGGGACCTAACCTAGCTCGTAGACAGATAACAAATACTACGTTTCTTATGTTCAGATGTCGACTATATGATACCGTCTAGCAAAATCATATGTAGAAGAAAAATTTAGAGCTTAGATAATGTAGGTGCACCAGTTGATCTCCAGCGCCTTTTAATCGCCTACTTTTGCGTCAAAATCAGATTAAAGGATTTGGATTTCAATAGAGCACTATCAAATATTTCGCCCATCGCACATATTTTTTATTAGGTGTTATTGCACATACATATATTAAATGTACAAAGTGTGTACCATTTTACTCTTTGCTTACAGGGTAAAATAATAGTGTGGAGCCCTTTTCATCGTTCACGTTCTCGTTGTAGTTGTTCGCATGTGGCGTAGAACTAAAAACTGTAGCGCTTTCATGTGGAAAAGGTGGCTGTACGTGAAAATGGTAACGGAAAGGGCAGTGCCATCAAGGCTTATCGTTGAAAATTAGCTACCCTTTTCATACAAACACACATATACATTTTTTACATTTACAAATATGTACATATGTATGTATGTAGATCTTGCATCGTATTTTTTGGACTTACAGACTCTGGTTTTCGTAGTCTGATCCCACTATTTATTAAACTTCAATAAATATTTTGTAGCCCCGAGAAAAAAAAAGATGAAGTAAGTAAGTCGTTGCGTCGACTCCTATATACCATGCGCCAAGGATAACAACTTCTTAAAATTTATTTAACCAAATGTATGGATAGTTCAAATTCTTGTATGGATAGTTCAAATTCTTGTAAAAAGCTGCAAATCCAGTATAAACTAGTTGGAACACTTCTTTTATTAATCCTATTAGTATACGAATTGTACATAATGTTTTCAAAAGAACGGCCTTCAATCTTAGCATAGGAAATAACGAATTTTTTGATGAAAGTCACTGTTTTGCACCTATCGTTTCTATGGGAGCTATATGATATAGTCACCCGATCTTGACCAAATTTGGCACATTTATAGCTTCAGTAAACTAACGTTTATTAAATTTCACGACAATAGCTTAAAAAGTAACGAAGTTATTGAGAAAAGTCACTGTTCGTGACTTTGCCGTTTGTATGGGAGCTATATGATATAGTCACCCGATCTTGATCAAATTTGGGACAATCATTAATAAGAATATAAAACTGACAAATACCAACTTTTATGACAATAGCTATAAAATTAATGAAGTTATTGAGAAAGTCACTGTTCGTGACTTTGCCGTTTGTATGGGAGCTATATGATATAGTCACCCGATATTGGCACAGTCGATAATAAGTGTAATGAACTCACCAATATTAAATTTCACGACAATAGCAGAGAAAATAAGTATGTGGTGGGAGTTTGCGTTGATCCAGATGGACTGGCAGACAGACACACGGACGGACGGACGGACATGTCTATTTGAACTCGTCTCGTCGTGCTGATCAAGAATATATATATTTAATATGGTCGGAGATGCTTCCTTCTATGCGTTGCACACTTCTGACCAAAATTAATATACTCTTTTTGCAAGGGTATAAAAATATTCTCCTCAACTAAATGCTACACTAAACTCATAGCATTGACCCTATCCAAGACTATTGAGCGCGTGCTGCAACCGCAAATAAATCAACAAAGCAATCAACTTTTACTTGTATTTTCACACACAAACATATTTGTTGGTCTTTTCAGCAAATATATATGTCTCTGTGAGTATGTATGTTTGATGTGTATTTTCAAAAGGCGCAATCAAATTCTCCGGCTGTTTGTCACAATATTCACCGCTCTGATATACAAAATTGGCAAACATCAATACATATGAATAGACATAACCATATGCTGTAATACATAGCACACATAAGCAAATCTAATATATAAAATCTACACAATTATCTATGTGCACAGTTTTGTATTTTACTGCAACGGCTTCAACTTTTCCTAATAAATATTTAACTTAATTTGTTAATACCGTAAGTTGGGTCTAAAAAACTGTTTATCGATAAAATGGTGTGATTAAAACATTAGTATTTATGTAAAAACTAAACTTGCTGCTAAACCAGACCTAAATAGAGTATGTTTACTTTAGAGTCAAACAACTCATTTTGAATTAAAATGAAGTAAGTAAGTCGTCTCACCGACTTAGGGATACCATGAACCAGTAAACCAAATATATTTTTTAAATTTATAAAAAATGCTTTTATGTATTTATAACAAATTTTGTTCACATGCTTCTTACAAGCATATCTCAGTATCTCGCTCACGCAACCGTATAAGCACACCAACTCTTATGGAAAAACGTTTATATGCATAAGTTGCCTATTTTGTCCGATTTGGATAAAATTTAGTATGTCGCTGGATATTAATATCAAATTTAAGTATGCATATAAAATTACAGAAGATAATCGAGTTTATTAAATTACGGGGGCGAAGAAGGGCCCTGAGATTATGTTTAGCAATGTTTCTTAAAATTTCTGCAAGAGCTAACGGTGAGTAACCTGGCCGATATGTAATTCCATTCTTAATATTCATTAATAAGTTTCAAAATGCCTCCAATTGATTGTTAAGTTAGCGGGCTTAGTGCAGACCCTTTTCGCTTACAGGCACGGGGTACAAAAATATTCTCAAATTATATGCTTTCTGGATTTAGCCATTATAAAGCCAAGCACAAAAGTAATTTGACGTGATACTTGCTGGATAGATGCGAGCGATGTGAAAACCGAAGTGCCAGAGCAAATATGACGCTGCCAGTCTATAACAGGAAATAAAAAAAATAGCAGAAAAAATGTGACATTATCCAATAGACAGCTTAAAGGTTGGAGTAAATTCGAATGTCAGAGATTACGTAAGCGTCGCGGTACAAGCTGTTGTCCAAACAAACACAGAGAGTGGTTGGGAGCATCAACCCAAAACGAATCGGCTTGGCTGAATCGATGGGTTGCGCATTGTGTTCTGCCTGTGCTTTGGCAGTGGCATTTCAATTCCCATTTTTTGTTTGCTTTTCCCTCTATGGTTTTCTCTACTGGACATTCAGCATTACACAAAAAGGCAAACAAAACGCATAACCTAGAATTGGAGCTGTATGTGGAGCGGAGATCGAAGCTGGAACGTAACATTGTCGTCGTCCCTTCAGAAAACACAATGAAGTGAAAAATATGATGGAACCCCATGCACATACATACATACATCTAGCCACTCGATGACTGAAATCCTGCACTTCCCGAGCTACCGCCCTTGCCGTCATTGTTGTTGCTTTTTATTATTTATTGTGATTTACAGTTGAACGCTTGATTTGATTTTCAAGTGGTTCCCGCGCCACATGAATTCTCCCAACTTAATGGCGCGGCAAGAGAAGAGAAGCGGCCTCAATTTGTTTGGCAACTGAACTTGGACCCGAACCCCAACTCAAACCTCAAACCATAGCTGTTGCCAAAGTCCGACTTAGTTAATTAGTGGCCATCAGTCAATTGAATTCCGCCCCTTGGAGTTTACCCTCATTTTATTTTATTTTTCTATGAATACTACGAGAAATGTACATACATACATAGATAGTGTGGTGTGGTAACACCAAAAGGTCCTGAGTTTGCGTCATTAAGAAATTTTGAATCTTGAAATAAATTAAGTAAGCTTTATGGACTTGAGCATACCCTGCACTAAGTAAGGTATGAATTTAAAGCAGGGACCGTAAATAATGATTATTTTTTTTTTTTTAAATGAAAAAATCATTTACTTATAGAGGACTTAGAAAAGAATAGATTACACCAAAATATTTAATTCGATACCATCTATGCATTTTTGGAAAGATTTTTAAAAATTCAATTTTTTCAATTTTCTTCAAAAAAGATCATTAATTTTGAGTAATTTAATAAGAATTATCCATAAAAATCTTTTTTTGATCAAAAAAAATAAAAATCAAAAATAATGATTAAAAATGATTTTTATTTTTTCGCTCAAAATAAAACTCACTTTTGAAAAACGGCTTCCATCTTAAATATTTTCAAAATATTTTTACACATCCTTAAAAAGGAGTTCAAGGACTACCACTCCAAAAATATTTTTTTTTTTTTGCATTAGTATTAATACCAATTTTATCATTGTTTTCATTTTTCATACATTTGTCAAAAGCTAAAGCTGATGATTTTTATTTTTTTCGCTCAAAATAAAACTCACTTTTGAAAAACGGCTTCCATCTTAAATATTTTCAAAATATTTTTACATTTTGGTTGGTTGAAATTTTACATATTTTTGCCAATAACTTAGCAAAACCGTCCACTGTGCGACGGAGCACAGCATTAACACGCGTCGAGATTGCATTGGGCCTACGCCGCTAAGCTAAGCAACTGTACTATTTATTGCCCAGCTTTACAGCGATACCCTTTAGTAGCGTATAATAAAATTGGGTATCTTCAATCTGTCCATCTGTATTGCTCTGTTGTACTTTCTGTTTTCAAAAAGATATTAATAATCTTATAAAAACACAATATTATTTAAAAAAGATCCGGCTTTACACCGAATTCCATAAAAATCATACAGAAAATAACAGGGTATAGCGCATTCGAAGACACTACTTTATTGGATATGTCTTAAGCCGCGAGTGTTACTGAATCAAACATATTTTTGTTATTTCTAATTATGATCATTCTTTATCGTGTTCCGAGATGGGTCGCAAGCGTAACTCTATTTTGCGAAATTTGTTTGCATTTGATGTGGAAAAAAATGTTTCGGAGTGTAAACTTTGCAAAATGTGTTTCACTGGCAACTATGTTTGCAATTTAAAAAGACATCTAGAAGTGAAGCACAAAAATGAGTATAACGAATTGGCCGAACCAACTGAAGCGCCTGAAAAAAAAAAAGAAATTTTCTGTTGTTTTGGGACAAGAGGAGGTTAAGAATGCCTGTATCGACCTTGTCACCACCGCGAAAGTACCACTGGCTGTATTGGACTCGGACGGTTTTAAGACTCTAACAGCTCAAATATTTCAAGGGTTAGACATGCCATCTGTCAATTCAAGGAATGTTATGAGATTAGTTGAAGAAAAATATAGCCAAATTAAGAGCAAAATGGTCCAAGCCTTAAAAAACAGAATCCTCTGCCTCAAAGTGGATACGGCAACACGGTGCAACCGCGGAGTGCTTGGTGTAAACGTTCAATACATTGATGAAGGCTTAATGTGCATTAAGACATTGGGATTGATCCAGTTAAAAGCATCGCATACATCCCAAAATATATGTGCTGAGATCAAGTCTATATTGACTGATTTTAGCATATCCAGAAAGCAAGTCTATACCATCACAACCGACAATGGTCGAAATATGATAAAGGCAGTGGAATTACTGAACAATGATTCCGAAGATGAAGAAGAAGTTGCTGAGGACTTGGATGATGATGGACTGCTAAAAGATCTGAAAATTTATTCAATACGTTCGATCAAATGTGCAGCACATACGCTTCAACTGGCGGTGAAGGATTTTTTTTCAACGGCACGAATCTGCTAGCTTCATTAATAAAGCACGGAATATTGTGAAGCTTTTAAGAACACCGGCATATAGGTAAGATTGATTTTAATTATAGTTATAATTAAATATTTATGACGTTTTTTTTTATTTTGAGTGTAGGTATTTAATAACGGAGGAGTCATTGCCACAACCAATTTTAGATGTCGCGACTCGGTGGAATTCCACCTACTGTATGTTGAGTCAGCTTAAGAACTTTGAAGACTTTTGTGAAAGGCGCCTCAAGTGTTCAATGAAGCTAACAACGACTGAGTGGGATGACCTAAAAAGACTCGTTACTACCCTGGAACCGGCATACACAGCGACTATCAAGCTACAAAGCGCCGAATTATTTATGGGTGACTTCTACAAACTGTGGTTGGAGCTCGAGCTTACTGTTGCAGCAGTAAACACGGCTGAAAGCAAAGCTTTGAGCGAGTGCATCGCTGAAAGGGAAGTTGGCCTCTTAGGGACTGACTCGGTAATTTGCAGCATATACTTGGATCCAAGGATAAGACGGGTATTGCTGCAAAACCCTATAAATGTTATGCTAGCTAAAAGCAAGCTTAAGCAGCTTTTTCTGCAAATATTTAATTTGAAAGAACCTGTAAGTTTTTCCGTCATTGAAATATATAAAACGAATATTAATAATTTTATTTATATTTCAGATCATTGCAACAGAAGTGCCTTGCTCAAGTACCTCCTTGGCATCCACATCCTTTGAGGCAGACATCGCATTGACGCAAAGTTCAAACACCTGCTCTCTGTTGAACGATTTTTTGCAAACCATTGAGGTAGCTTCGGAAGACGAAACTGACGACGGTGAGCGGACGGATCTGGTAAAGAAGGGGTATGCGGAAATTGAAGCCTATAGCCCGAAGCCAATTTCCTTGTCCTCCAATATAATGGAATATTGGGAGGAAAAGCGCTACGTATACCCAAGTCTATATCAGCTGGCCAAAGTGGTGCACTCGGTTCCCGCAACACAAGTGAGTGTCGAAAGAGCGTTTTCAGCCCTTAAAATGCTGTTGACGGATCAACGATGTAACCTGTCCGATAAATCACTGGAACAACTGCTTTTTGTCAAATTAAACAGCAAATAATAAAAAAAAATTTTTGTTACTGAATATTGAAAAAAAAAAATTTTATGGAGTGGTAGTCCTTGAACTCCTTTTTAAGGATGTGTAAAAATATTTTGAAAATATTTAAGATGGAAGCCGTTTTTCAAAAGTGAGTTTTATTTTGAGCGAAAAAAATAAAAATCATCAGCTTTAGCTTTTGACAAATGTATGAAAAATGAAAACAATGATAAAATTGGTATTAATACTAATGCAAAAAAAAAAAAAAATTTTATGGAGTGGTAGTCCTTGAACTCCTTTTTTAAGGATGTGTAAAAATATTTTGAAAATATTTAAGATGGAAGCCGTTTTTCAAAAGTGAGTTTTATTTTGAGCGAAAAAAATAAAAATCATTTTTAATCATTATTTTTGATTTTTATTTTTTTTGATCAAAAAAGATTTTTATGGATAATTCTTATTAAATTACTCAAAATTAATGATCTTTTTTGAAGAAAATTGAAAAAAATCGAAATGTAATGATTATCAAATAAGTTTTTTAATATAACTTATAATGATTACGGTCCCTGATTTAAAGTTCATAAGGCTAAATTAAAAAAAGTTTTACTTTAGATTCAACTCGCTGCACATGTCATCAAGCGCATGCACTCACAAACCCTCTCCTATGTCGCAAAATTTTTCTTATAATTCGACTTACCGTTTGCTTTAACGGACTGACTGATGGTAGTTTCTAATTGTAAAACGTCTGTGCTGTTGATGCTGAACATCCCAATTATTTAATGTTATACAAATTTTTTAAAATGAGTTTACAGTATCAATAGAAGCGAACCAATTAACCCTTTTTCATGTAATATTCGTTATTTAATGAAGTTTTAAGACAAAAAGGGAATACGAAAAGCTCGTCTGCAGCCAATCCACACATTGTCATTGTTGGTATATGGTACGTTTACAGAAGCGAGCCTGATTTCATTCATTCATTAGTTCATTTATTGGGGCTAAGGCGATGACAACAAACTGCATAATGGAATTTTCGTATTTTGTCGTCGTATTTTTGTTGGTTATCGATGGTACTCTAGGGACGCATACGTTAATGTCGAGAATTTTTGTGTCTTTTTCTCTCATGCTGTGTCTATCTTTCCTACACTCTCAATTTCGATTGCAGCCGTCCCCCGTCTAGTCTACTTCGGCGGCAGTTTATCGTTCTCAAGGATGGTTTATGCCCCTTTGATTGTCTCACGTGTGGACAATTTGTATTCGTAAACTTCATAGCATTAACGTTCGTTGCATTTTCTCTTTCCATAAATCTATTGGCTTCAACCTATAATTTTTTAATAGATTTCCTTTTTCTTTTGTCCCTTCCAATTTTTTTTTTACTTTTTTTCGTTTATTGAGTGGATAAGAACGTAACAAAATGCTTATCACGTAGCCACGTTCAAAGTGAATATGTCTAAAAGAACATACATACATACATGCCATATAGACATACACTGACAAACGCAATAAATGTTGCCTACTTTTTTGGGTTTAGTGAAACTCAAAATATTTATTGAACATTTTAATTCGTTTGTTGTTGCAAATAAATTCTGATTTATTGGCAATAAAAAAGCACTCAAATAGACAAACTAAAACAAATACTCTGAGAATGAAATAAAGACCATGCACACATACACAAACATAATATGCTTTATTCTGTGACTCTCTGAGGCCAGTGGGCTTACCAGTTCGTATATTTGAACAAGCTATCCTGATTGCTTGCTGCTTCCATGTTGACCAAAAACAAACGTTAAAAAGAGAACATGTGTAGAATTTTTAGTGCCATCGTCCACCGTCCCACCCTCGTATTCTGTTGCTATCTGAAAGTATTTTCATTAAACAATGGAATTGAAAATGAGTGTGGAACGATTGCGACCATTAACTGACAGTTTTAGAGTAGCGCCATGTTGTCACCATCAAATAGAACTTTAGAGATAATGTTTACCTGGCTTTGTTTGTCGATTTCTTTTTGCTAAACAGTAAATAGGAGATAAAACTCCATGTTGATGACATAATGAACCAAAAAGTCAAACGATGAAAATTTTCGCCACATATTTATAAGCATTCTTTGAGTATTGATCTGAATTTAATGAAATAATGTAAAAATATACATTTGAAAAAACTATTTCTGACAATTTTCTATATATTTTTTGAAATTTCTTGCGCTGCATTTCTAATTTTTCTTTTTATTTTTCGGTCAATCAAAGTCAAAGTTGTTCGGTTTTCACAACACTGTCTCTGCTGTTATGTTTGTCCTTGTTCTTATTCAACATTGTTCCTTCTAGTGCGTTATTTCCATTGTCTGCCGCTGGCCGTTTGTTGGCTTTTTGATAACAACACCCTGATGACTAATACAAGTAAGGGAGGGAGAAGTTTGCGTATGTGATGAGGTAAAGAAAATCTGCTAGCTATGCTTGTGCCACATGTCGCTCATCAGTCATCCTCACACACATATCGAGTAACATATACACATATGTCGCGTCTGGCATTGTCACTGTTGCACATCGATTGTTCTTGCTACCTTTTTTGCATAAGTGCCCCAACTGTCCTTGTGTGTGTCCGTGTCATGGGCGTAGGTTTTACTAAATATGACTTGCAGTAAAAAGAAAAAGCAATAGATCGGTTACAAACCAAACACAGCTTTCGATCCTTTTTCTTTAATCGCTTTTTTGAAAAAATGTAGTATTTCATTGGATAGAAATATTTTTTTTAGTTGAGCTAAGACCCTGACTTGGGCCCCTGTTTACTTGTATACTTCTGGGTATGTGTATATGTGTAACATTCGGCAGGTGTGCAATGTTGGTGTCGTTTTTGTTTTTTTTTTTTTTTTGTTTTTTGGTCTTGTTTTTAATGTCTGTGACAGGCAACGAATTTTCCAGCCGAGGTTGTTGACGCTTTTGCAGCCTGAAGAACTGATGATGATGATGATGACAACTGCTGCTCCTTACCTTAATGATAAGGCGCTTGTCAGTCAGCCGGCGCGACAGTCAGTCACACAGACATTTGTAAGAACGGCAGAAAGAAAGGAGGTAGACCGAGTCAGTCGTCAAATGTTGCGGTGATGTGGTTGTTTTATGCCATTTGCCTGGCACAAAACGCTACCTCCGCTTAAATCAAGCAGTAGAGAAGTGGGAAAGCGCTTCAACATGTGTGCTTCTGTGTTTTCTTAAAAAAAAAAAAAAAAACATTTGCCTTGTCGTCTATGTCATAGCTGCGTCCCCTACTTGGTTTGTTTCGTCTCTATATACATACATGTCAGTTGCTGCGCACAGTCACGAAAACATAATTATTAAACATGTTGCCAATTTTCGAGCGCTTTTTAATCCTGTTGTCTGCCTTGCCTTTTTGAACCACGCAACCTACTCAGTCCCAGTGGCATATAAATAAAACTTCATTATGTGGTTGTGGGTTACCTTTCATTCGATCCATTTTCTGGATGGCACTCTTTCAAGCTGATACCGGCAAGATTTTAATAAAAATGACGATAAAAAATGTGTTAAGATACAAAGAGCAATACATAAGCTATACATTTGTCGAAAGCAGCAACATTGTGTTAATTAATCAGTTTCTTAATATATGTATATATTTACAGAAATGTCACGAGATGGATATGACGTTTAGATATTTCGCCACGCCGAATTTAAAACACTAATGATCTGCGTATGTCGTAATGCTATATTCTGTGTTATTTAAACGAACGAACGACCGATCAAAAATATTAGTATACACTATCTGTTGTACTTTTTGCTGCTTTAATGAGTGGGCTTATTCGGCGTGTGTGGCAGCTCAATTCGAAAAGAAAATAGTGTCCTAAGACTGTACTAAGTATGCCTAAATACTATATTTGGTTTGCTAATGTGCTTTCTAACGTCGAACATATTTTTTTGCATTCTAGCAATGGCTTCTATGACATTGTTGTGATACTTGATTTGGATCGATGATAACAGGCGAAAAATTCAAAAAGTCAGGGTAAGACCCCTTCCCTACATACATATGTATGTATGTTTATTTAATAGTATAATGCTTTGTCGAATGAACAGAATAAATGAATTACATTGTGTTTTGGTCCGTTTGCGAAATAAAAACCTTTTTATATGCCTGCTCGAGGTCAATAAAAATCAAAAAGGTCACAATAACAACAACAAAATAAAAACACTTGAATTAATATGAAGACAAAAAAAAAAAACAAAGAACCTTTAAAGGTATAGAAGACAACAAAAAACATTAATTTTAATTTTTACCCAATTCTGTTTTTGTAACGATGTGAAAATCTCTTAAGTACTCTTGTCATTGACACCCACACCACAGGACAAACGGAGGGCTGAATGCGGTTGAATGTGTATGTGTGTGAGTCAGGGCTTAACCTCAGTTAAGCTATGGTACGTCTTTCTCTTCGTCTCTCCTGTCCGTCGCTCATATTCTGGTCTAGAGGCTGTGACACAATCTCATCAACAGATCAGAGATTTCTTCGTCGCTCTCCTTCACTCTCGTCGCGCACTGATGACATCTGTGGTATTTTCAACGTGCGACGTGACCGGCATAGCGTTGACTTTGCGCACAATTTTTGGACATTTTTGGCTGACATTTGACACGCGCCGTGTACCGTATGTTCGTTAGTTAGGGTGGGACATGGGCGTATTAACAGGGATCGAAATGGAGTGAAAATGGTAGGCCACCGTATGGAGAGAGCTTTCTCTCTTTCTTTTGATTTTTTTTTTTTGATTTTGGGAGTATTATTTTTTTTTTTTTTTTATAATAAGGCAACATAATATTTGTATAATATTAATCGGTATCAAATTTTTGACTACTCTTACTATTATGTATGTATTTTGAAGAAGATTTTTGACTGCGACCATGTGTGGCAGCGATGGATGTGGATACAGTTTATCGCATTCTCGGTGTTTTAAGAACGGAGTTTAGCATTGGTATACTGTCCAGTCCTGCTAGTGCAATATTAATTTCGACTTTTATGAAATGCTACGGCACAGCCATATGTGAAAATAGCAGCGCCCTTCTAACCGTTACTCTACCTTTGCGAACCATTGGCGTGTACTACTTGCCTTTCTCACTTGATTTTTGTTGGAAATTGCCCCAATTAACGCAAAACACACAACAACTCAATTTATCACGCACAACTAAAGTGATTTGTTGCCAATGCCAACGATGTTCGCTCGACAGAGGCCTCGATCCGCAACCTCGGCCACGCCTCTTTCTACCTCACACAGAACGTGGAAAAAACCGCTGTTATCCGAGGGTAGGAAATTGTTTAATCAATTCATCAGGCTGCAGAGACTTAGAGTATGGTGTGTGTGTATGTTGGCGTTGGTCCTGGCAATAACAGACAGGATATTAACTTACAAATTTTCAAACCCAAACCACAAACAGCCCAAGTCGAAGCCAAAGCAGACAAAGTCGCGATTCTCTTGCACATAAAACGACCAAAAATTTGTTTGAGTAATTACCGCGATTGCTTACGAATACACAGTCAAGCACACACACTACCGGGCTCATGTGTATGAGGTGCCATGTCATGACATTAACTCATCCCACTCTCCATCCAGAAACATGTTATTGCCTTGACTTTTACAAGCAAACAATTTGTCAAATGCAAATACAAATAACCCTAATCGGACGCCAATACTCCCGTCTTGTGCTCATCCTGTGCCATGCCAATTGAAAAACGATTCCAAATCAATCACAGCCGGCACCACAGGGTAGAGAGAAGCTCAGTAAACCACAAAACCATTCTCCTCCCTCTTCTCAATAAACAAAATCGAACGAGATGCCAGTCCATGAGAGTCCAGAGATTGTTGGAAATAGAGAGGGAAATCCATTAATAATTCCTGTGGCTTGTTTTATGGCCAAGCAAAAAACCCCTTAAAACACCGAACCTACCACCAACCCCTGAGACTGTGCCCCTTCTGCCCTTTTTTTACGTTCCATACAAATGCAAACGTGACTTTCAACTGTTGACCGCGTGCCAGTCCAAACATTGGAGTTGACCATTTATTAGTATGCTTGCTGAAGTCTTTCCCCCTTTATATTGCACACACACAAACACACATATTTTCCCATCCGCATCCCAACCCACTCAAGGTCATTTGGGAGGGTTTATCGCGGCCAGCAGGCAAATTGATGGGCAGCCATCAATTTCACTTGTTGGCCTCATTAACTCACACTAAGCTTTTTTTCATTGGACCAGCTTTATGTCTATGTCTATTGGCCTTTCCATGACAATGCTGTTCATTTGTCAAATAGTGAATCCAATCGAAAGGGTGTAAGTCTCATATGTATGTAAGTAACTCAATTAAACCTACATATTCTAAATCTAGTTAGTAGAGAAAAAAAGAGATGGCAGATATATTGAGCTGTTTATTTATAATTGGGGGGCAATTATGCTGATGGTGTTGTCTTTGCATATGAAAAAACAAGTGAGAGTTGTTGCCTCAGAAGTTTGTAGCGCACAGAAGGAGATATGTGTACACATATTCTTGATTAGTATGAGAAGCTGAGTCGATATAGCCTTGTCCGCGGGACCGATGCGTTTTACTCAGCCATCTTAAGAGCTATTAGGATGAAACTTGATATTTGAGCTTCTTTTTATCCGGGTAAGATACAGTATCCAAAAAGTCAGGATCGGACTACTTTAACATATAGCTCTAGAAGAAACATTTTCATAAAAATTGGAGTATGCCCACGAAATTGACCAATATGATAGTATTGGATATAAAATCAAAGATCCCAAAATTTGATCTGATCGGATAAATATAACACAAGTTACAGTCAATTTAAATCGCTTCAAGCCATGCCTACTACTGCATTATTAGGCACAGGTAGATATTTAAAAACAACTATTTTCGTCTGTGCGTGTTAAATGCTAAATGGT
The DNA here is from genome assembly GCA_018150345.1 of Drosophila equinoxialis. Classification (NCBI taxonomy): domain Eukaryota; kingdom Metazoa; phylum Arthropoda; class Insecta; order Diptera; family Drosophilidae; genus Drosophila; species Drosophila equinoxialis. Next base: position 11,090,788 of record JAECWI010000238.1, read on the forward strand.
TGTAAGTAAAAGTTAACAAACTTTGGTAATGTACTGACACTCACAAAAAAATTTTTGCACAATTAGATAAAATCGTCAACGACCGCAAGGACATGCAAGTTTTGACAAAGTCAAAGTGAATTTTTTCGATAATTTTTTAGTATGTATATGTATTTGTAAACTTACAACATCTAGGGTAAAAATGGTTAACGTTAAGAACGCGCATTTATGTTCCTGCACTTCAATTGCGCTTCAATTTAGTGAAATTATGTATGATCTGTAAGTGTATTTTTCAACAACTGAACCTCCCACGTCCTTTACTTAAACGTCCATTGAGTAAGCGCATTAACTTGTCAAGCCGCGGAATGCAAACATATTTTGAGAATTTCGCAGTTTGCACAACTAAGAAATAGATAGAAGCTCATAAAAGAGGATATGTAGGGGGTTTATAACATGCATATAGAATGTACATCATTTTTGTCTAATACATTGCACGATTTGCGCACGATTATAAAAGCTTTTCGCGGTACGACCCCCATAATTCATGTGATGTCGACTGGAAAATGTTTACAACACCAGGAGAAGATTGCTGGCAAGCGGGTTGGACGGAGACCGGGAGGGGTTGTCAGACATCACAACTAGCTCCAGTTGATTTTGCTACTCTGCCATTGCGCCAGCATTACGGTTTGCTGCCGCCAGTATCAACATCGGTATCTTTGCCACCTAATGCAGAATCACCCCCTCCTCCCATGCACCCAGCCATCAGGCCATTTATTTGTCTATCGGTAAGGAGTGAAAGACAAGACAAGAATAAAGAAGGATACACACACACTTAGGACAGAGGATGGAAACTCAGTGACTTTGCTTCATGCCAGCAATTCTCGCAAGACAGCGGAATATTCAAATGAAAATTTATGTTTGCATTATGAATTTTTATATAGTGCTTTCCGTCCAAACGTAGGCATTTTATGGGTGTGTCTGTGCCTATGTCTTCTGGCCCCTTTCCCTTCAAAGTTCATGCCAAGGGTGAGGCTGCTGCTGCGTGTGGAAAATTATTAAAATGTCGTATATAATGGCAGTGCTTCTACGCCTTCGTTGAAACGGAATTTATGCGTTTATAGCTTTCATAATTTTCAAATTATTATTGTTACTTTTCTTATTCTGAGTGCTACGTATAGGTCACATTCAACGTGCCTCTTTTTCATTTTATCTTTCTGTTTTTTTTTTCTTTCTCCCTCGTAGTGACCAGCAAAAAGAAATTAGTGCCACAACTTCTTGCAAGTATACTTTTGTCACATTTTGAACAATCGTTAAGTCTTTAAAATTTATTCATTTGCAGACTTTTATTGATGCTTAAGGTTAGTATTGGTGTTCTATTTTATTTTTGAACTACCAACGCCACTACTATTGATCAATGAACACAGCATTAAGAAGATGTATCAAAGAAACTAACTCGGAATCACCAAATGTTTGTCGAGATAGCAGTTTAGTATATCTGTAACACAAATGTCTTATTGAAAATGTTTTGTTGATTTTTCGATATTTTTCTTTAAATATAGCTTGCTTCTTGTTGAACCACTTTTCTAAAATCATTGTAGCTTAATACTTCCACACATAGCTTTGCCTGTTCTCGGCGTGGATTTGTTTCGGTTTTTTTTTTTTCTGTTTCTGTTGCAAATAAATCTTTCAATCGAAAGCGACTAAGCAATTTATTTGTAAATGGAATCGATTAAAAAGCAATCGGTGCATAGAGCTGCTGTTGCTGTCAGTAATGTCCCATACCAAAATGCGAAATCGTCTAGGACACCTTTATGGCCCATCGTTTGCCTTCCTCCAACCCACGCCTGTTAGACATAGGAAGCCCTCCAAAACCATTCGGCAAAATGACAACAGCACAGCAAGAGCAGGTGGCGGCCCGACCCAAGAAAAGACAAGAATAAGAGCGGCTAACAATCAGAGCCCTGCACTTCCAGCCGGTTCAACTCCTCCTGCTATGGAATCGATGATTACATCATCTTGTGTTTGTAATACAAATTTCAAATCGAATATATTTTGTCGATTACCCCCTTGGGTAAAATTTATTTGCTTGGCACTAGTACCAAGACACATCCGAAGAGATTGAAACAGAGAGGGAGAGTGAGAGACCAAACCGGATGCGTAGGCAGAGACATCGACAGCCCACAACAGTAAAAGGATTTATAATAGGCGTCCAGATCTATATTACTTCTTCATCATCCACCTCCGGCAGTCTTTTGTGTAAATTTTTTAAAAATAAACGCGTTGACAAAGCCCGGAAGTCGAGTTTGTTCTTCCGCTACTTCAGCCGGAACATCTTGTAAACATACTTAGCTGCAGCTCAGGTGTAATAAGTGGGCCTTGAAGTATTTCTAGATGAAGCAGGAGCTGAATTTCGGTCATGCGGCTAATTTCTTTCATGTTGCCTTCATTTTGACTCTGACTTTTGGTATTCAACATTTTTTAACGTAGAAGATGAGTTATATCGGCAGATATCTTTAACGACAACTGTGTAGCAGGAACCACAAAGTTTTCGGCTTTCACTACTCGGCAGTGTCACTTGATTCATGGTATACCGAAATCAATGAAACGTTATTGTTTAATCTATTATTATACAATATATACAAAAACTAAAATGGTTTATCAAAATTGACATGTAGATCGGGCTTAGCAAAATAGACATGTAGAACGGGATCCTTACTTCACTTTCACCTTAAAAAATGTTCCTATATTCCTAAACAGCACTAAAAGCTGACCAACACAGAAGCATCAATAGTTTACCCAACCCATCGGTCTGTTTAAATTTAATTTTGTCACCATCGTAGAATCTCTAGATATTACAAATTTAATTATAGCATTTAATTTTTTTGTAGAAAGTTAAATAATCCACCAAGAGTATCCTGAAGTCGTCGGCCGAGCTCATACCCTTTTTTGTTGGTCTGGTTTGCATTGCTCAACAGCGCATGAGGCCAAGTGGCGCTAAATGAACAGCGTAGGTAATTAAACCCTTTGCAGCTAATGAACTCGCCTTTCGTTGAGAATCCATGCTGAGGAAAGGGTCTGAGTTGGGTACTTACCTATAAGTGGGGCAGCGTACTTTTATCTTTTGACTGCAGATGTACTCGTAACTGTAAATATTTAAGAGATTTTGGCTCAAGATGCAGCAAAAGTAAGGGATGGGCCAACTTTTGCTGCGCTATACTGGGTATTATTGCAAATTTCACCAAATTGAAAAAAAAAATAAGGAAGTATGTCGTCGCGCCGACATCAGTATACCATGCACCAAATAAAGCCAAATAAAGGTTTCGAATTTATAATTTCAAATGTAAGTAAGACTCGCTCGCTCTTACAAGCACAGAAGCACTCTAGCGCCGCTATCGGACAACAGCCAACTCCGCAATTAAGGCTTACTTAAAAAACGTGATAAACGTTTATACTGGGACTTGGCTATTTTCAGTCCGATAATCAAATTTGGAACACTACTGGGTATTAGTGACAAATTTTACTGGGTCAAATTTAGTTGCAATAGTTTAAAAATTGCGGGAGAGCATCGTTTTTTTTTTTTTTTGTATGTGGGCGGAAGGGGCAAACTTGTCACTAGCTGTTATAGTTTCTGAAACAATCAGAATTAAAATGGGGCGGCGAAAATGGGCGTGCCAACATTTTTAAACCATAAATATCTGCGTGCTTACTAAGCGAGTATACATGCCAAATTCGATTTGATTTCTAGTTTATTTAGTTTTTAAGAAACTCACTTTTATTTAAATAGCAAAGCGCCAAAGGGAACGTGGCAAAAATTTTAAATAAAATTGATCACTGTAGGTACTACAGGAGGCTACGTACCAAATTTAGTGGCTGTAGCTCTAATAGTTTCTTATAGAGATCTACATAGGTGTTCATTCGGACGGACGGACATGGCTAGATCGACTCGGCTGTTGATGCTAATCAAGAATATATATACTCTACGGGATCGGATAAGCTTCCTTCCCCCTGTTACAGTCATTTTGGCGACTTTACTATATCATTTCACCTTATGGGTGCATGGTATAAAAACACTCAGAAAGTTTAAGAAATTTTGACCTTACTGAAGTTTGTATGGCCTTTCAATTTTTGCGTTTAACGTTTGTAAAGCTGTCAAAGTGGCAACATTTTTTTGGTGATTAGTCCCCTCTAATCTCATGAGAAACAAAACGGTGTTTTTAAACAAATTTCCGTTTGTCCAATCTAATTTCGCAAATTCGGCACACAAGTTAATGTCTTACAAATATTTAATTTCATGACAATCAGTGTTCATAGGTGTTCATTCGGCAATCGTAGATGCTAAAATAGGTAACATTTAGATTGTTTAAGGGGTCCACGTAATTGGTAAACAGCTTGATGTATTTAATTCTTTAAAGACTATTTATTTTAAATATAAGTTTACCATAAGACACTTTAAAACAGAAAAATTAAGCAATTTAAATTTCTGAAGTAGGCACGCTGTGGAGGTCGTAAAGAAATGGGTGGCTTGGCTGGTCTTAGCCAAAGTCATTTGTTTCCGAAAATTAGTTGTGAGCCCGTTTTCCATATCGGGCAATTCTATTGCTGTTGCCCATGGTATTTTCAGGCTAAAAACGTGTCTGGTCCTCTTCTTCTGGTTGTATTCCTCGGTTCTGTCCGTGTGCTTCCTGTTTGTTACCCGCCATACTTAAACACACATATACACACACACATGCCTTTATTCCATTTTGGGACGTCAGGCAATGTAATGAGTGAATATGTGGGTGGAAGTATGAGTTTATGTGTGTATGTGCGGTTAGCTACCAGCTAGATACATTGCGACCCCAGAGCCAGCACGCTCGCTCGCATATGAATATGAATTTTATCGAGATTCATGGCAGATGATAATTTTCCCTTGATAACTGTAAACTCGTCTATAGCTCGAAGCGAGGTTGTTGGCAGCCATATATACATATACACCCATACACAGACACACACAAGTGTCGAATTTTTTGGCTACTCACTCCTACCACTCAGCCCCTCCTCAATCTCTGGCCATTTCCTCTCTTGTTAGCTTATGTGCTCATTTCATTCATTTGGTCTTCGTTCATTTCCTTGTGCATTCATTTGCCTTCATAAAATATAAACAGCGTATTAAAATGTATGAATATACCATGCCCAAACCCTCATACCTCTCTTTATTCCTCACCACACCCCTTGCAACAGCTAATGTTGATAAGTGAAGTTATGACTTTGCCCGCCAGACAAAAATGACAATTGGTATGAGGCAATTTCTCATAGTTGGAGTTGGAACCGGAGTCGTAGTAGTTTTTCATCTATTGCTATTTGCACGACGTTTGTGGACTCTTTTTGTTATACTCATTCCGCAAAAATTATAAACCCTATTTGCAGTTCTATATAACTACTCCGCTTTAGCTTTTGCATTAGTTTAACAAGACCAAATATTTCTGTGATGAATTAAGTGTTTATCCACATTTGCTGGCGCACTAATTTGAGTCAGTCATCGCATCTCCATCCGTTTAAAAACTTACTGAGGGAGTTGGAGGTGTTGACAGCTCAAATATGCCCAAACCCAACCCCAATCTCTAGATATCGTCGACCTTTCTCTCACGGTAAAAATTAAACAAATAAAGCAAAAAGCAGCAATAAAAAATAAAAAGCTCTTTAGGTCTAAGCGTCGAATTGGAAATACCGTGTAACAAACATATTATGGAATCCTTGAAAGAAAATAAATTACCATGAGACATAGAGCATGTCTGCTACATTCAATATTGATATAACACATTTTTGTGTTGGTAAGTAGCATAGTTTTGAAATTTTTAAATGTTTACTTCGATGATTTCAACATACCCTTTTAAATGCTGAGTATAGTTAGCCGCATATGCAAATTAGCTCCGGCTACGCGACCAGCTCAAGGTTTAGTCTGAGTTCGGGTCCGTATTCAAGTGCATGTGGTTAGCTCGCTTTTGAAGTTGAAACTCAATTACGCAAAATTCTCACACGTTTTCACCGCATCACTTTTGATGTGGGTGCAGCTGGCATACGGTTTACAAAATTGCTGCAAAACAGTCTTACGGGCTATCAAAAGTCAGCTATGTTTTCCTGCTCTTTTTCCGTCAAGCTCACCATCATCTGCTTCATTGCCATAAAAACAATTTAACTAATTGCTTGGCTACAGATCTCGGTCAGATGACGACGCTAGCAGCTCAACCACCACAACACCTGGCGTACTCGCTTAAAAATCGCGATGCCCATTTCACGGTTCCCGCAGAGGTCCTTTTTTAAGTGTCCAGATGTCCAAAATAAAATTGAGCACATTTTACACCGTGGTATATTACATAAATATATAAATACCACAGATGTTATTTAGCCTTTCTAATAGAAAAATTAAAAATCTATGCGTACGAAGACTTTCTGGCACTTATGTTTTATAATTACATTGTGAAAACGACTATGTTTTTTTTTTCGGTTGGAGATTCATTTTAAAAATGTATATTTACTGTATGTTGCAATTAAGTTGGGGTGCTGACATTGAGATTCAGTTTTGATTCAGTAAAAGTTTAATATACAATATTATTGAAGCACAAAATAGTCCCAATATGGTTAATCCACATAATAAAATATAAAGAACAAATTGCTCCAACAACAACGAATTCGAAGGACTCAACTCGCATATCTAAAAAGGCGTGAAAATAATTTGCATAAATTTATGCCCTTTGATCGCTTCAATTGTTGCACAGACTCAAATTTGAGCTGAGGAATGGAATTTGAATGAAGTAAGGGGGTTCCGGGTTGCGGAATTGAAGTTTGGATGGGCTCCACCTAATCGACGGCCGTCATGGGAACACAGCTTCGACTATGCTGAGAAAGCGTTGGCATCGTTTAGGGATGCGCTTGGCTTGAAGTATTTACAGTGAGTTCTGTCATGCCTATTGTGCCTGCAGCTAAAGGCGAAAGGCATAAGAGGAGGAGCACTGAAGGACTATTCCAATTTGTCGCCAATGTTTGGCCTCTGACTGCAGTTTTCCTGGAGTTAGATGAGGAAGCTGGTACTCTGGTGGGCCGTTTTGCCAGTGTTTGGTTTGAGTCTCTACTTGAGCTGCCTAAATTGGCACTTTAGTGCCTTTTTGGGGCGTGTGAAAACAAAAGGCGCAAAGTGTCGTGCGGCAGCAGCATTTTGAGTGGCGACACGAGGACCAAAGTCAGGGCCCAGCCCAGAGCTGAGACAATTTTCACGTTAAGCATCTTGAAAATTGTGTCAATTTGTTGAAAATGCCGCTAGAGAATTCCATGGTATGGTTTTCGTTTAACATTTTGGTTCAAAAACCGGGGAATAAACACAAAACATGTTGAAAATATAAATAAAAAGTTTGTCAAAACAAAGTAAATATCAATCTTGCTTACAAAACTCGTTCTTAGACTTCATATTGGATTCAGACCGAGATACAGAGCTGGGTCTAGGCTCAAGACAACAAATGTTAGATTCGATTCACTCGAACCGCAACTTATGCTTTAAAGTGGATGTCAAGAGCTAAATCCAGCACACACCCGCATCTCCCACCATACTACTATGTATACGAATAAAAAAGGGTATGGCCGAAGAGATGGGCAAGCAAAGCAGCTGTGGCCATTTCCTTTCGACGGGCTTTCAACTCTTGGGACATCCAAAAACACAATGGATTAAATAAGTTCAGTTTGTTGACCGCTCGACCAAACGTATGTTTCACTGTTGATGCACATTAACACAGAAAAAATATATACATATATTATATATATGCATGTACATACGTTTATATTTTTGTATGTTTTTGTATATAGGGATACGGTGTAAGTATGCGAGACTGCTGGTGGCTGGAATGTGTGTGTCCTTTTTGTACGAAAATCTGATTAAAATATTTGAGTTTGCCTTTTAATGTGATTTTTGAGCATAATAAAAGCCAAGGTTTTCGGTCGAGGCAATACGAACCAAGAAAAAAAGGATTATATGGGTTGCAGCGACTTTTAAATATCCTGCCAGAGTAAAGAATTTAAGTTTTTATTGTCATATGGAAACCATTTATTGAGAGCTTGTAGATAAATACTTATTTTCCCAATTATTGATCGAAACTTATTTTTGGCTTACAATTAGACTGAACGGCGTAGCCACTACTTGGTCCATTGGGAAGGAACATTATGAACCAAAACATACCTACGTAACTTGTGGATATCCATTTTTAAGAGTATTAAAAGAACGGTTGGTCAGTAGCTGCTACTTCTAAAACAGGATAACAGTTGTTACTTAGAACAGGGGTTGCTCTTGCTGATTTAGTTGCCATTTCTATGTTTGTGTGTGTATGTGGGGGTGTCTGTTTGTGTAAGCTTGTGTGTTTGGTCAGCTCTTTTTATTTTTTTGTTTTTTTTTTTTTTTTTTGTCTATATGTGTCTTGGAGGTCTATTTGTTGCACGGTCCCGGCTAAATGAAAGTAAAACCAAACAAAGTAATTTGCGTGTAATGAGGGCACAAATGAACATGTAGAGAAATGGAATGGCATTCCTTAAATTCCATTAAATCGATCGATGATGATGGCTCTTCGATCGAAAAATATTGGAGATGTTTTCATTCCATTCCTTACTTCTTCACTTCCTGCCTCCGCCTCTAGTCATGTGAACTTAATTAATTAAAGCCCTCAAACGACAGCTGCTCCTGGACCGCCGCACCGGACCGGAGACCCAAAAAAGAAATCACTCAAGTGTTCATTAATGCAAATCAGTGCCCATGTCTTAATGGACAGACAAGGGGTGCAGCAGTGTGGTGGGCGAATTGTGGTTGATGTTGACGGTGGGTCAAAGGCATGGTATGTGTCTGTTGCTTTATACATACCCCGTATCCTAAGCACTGTTTTAAGGTATATCAAGAAAAGCGAAGCAGCCCTTGAAAATTTAATGTGTATATTAAGAGTATTTTGCACTGTTCGACTCAGAAAAATTTAAGACTATATTCCAAAATAGAATATTTAGACTTTTCCTTCTAACCAAAATTATTACATTTTGTTAACTATCTTGTGAACTCATACTATTCTTGTGGCAAGTAAATTTTCGGTGCTGGATAACTTTAAGTCGATGTTGTTATCTACCTTGCAAAACTTTTATTAGTTTATATATTTTTTTTTTTGTTTTTATTATTATTATTTTACATCTCATATTTTCTTTGCTTTGGGGTTTTCCTTTTTCGGACATTTTCCTTTTTTTACTTGATGCTTGTTTGTTAATTTGTGAAAACTCAATGCGCGGATGACGGAAAAATAGACAGTAAGATCGTGGGGGAGGCAACTGAGAAGGTTTGTGTGCCCATGTGGCTATAATTTGTTGACGTTTGACTTTGTGCGTCTTTTAATTGTGAGACGACGACATCGTCGTCTGTGGGGAATGCACTGCCATAGAAAATGGTGCATGGTGGAGAGTTGGTCACTTTGATGTCGCGACCGTTGTGGAAAGCGTTTAATTGAGTTGTGTTTGAGTGTGTTTTTTTTTAATACTTTTTTCGCTAATGAACTGATTATGCATTTTGCTTAAAGGAGCAGTAAGATATACGACAGAGGAAGGAAAAGACTTTTAAATGCAAATCTGTTTTAAACACTCCGACATCTTAGACTCCTTCTTGGTAGTGAATTAAACTTCAGGGTCTCCAGTATTTACGGAACATAAGTAAGTGCCAGAAGTGGAATATTAATTTTTGAACTTTTGTACCCTGGAATCTTAATAATTTTGGTCTCAGGCCCCAGCATCTTTTCGTATGCAGTCATGCATGTTTTGACCATGTTTGTGTCGAGGACAGATGGCAAATTGGGAATGTGACTTGGATTTGACTTGAGGTTAGCTTAACTGAATGTACGTACATTGTTGAAAATTCGTTAATGGTCACTGCGCAATGTAAAATTCCAAGCGCACATAGAACCGGTCGAGGTTAGTGCGAATGAATGGCTACATTCACATATACATACATACATACGGTTTTCTATGCGCATATGCTTACATATTTAAGCTTTCCAGAAAAGTTAAAGTTCTTAGAAATCCTTGAGTGCACACAATAACAAATAAAGAACGAAATAGCAAAACAAATCGGGTTTTGTTTCCCTTCCCTTTCATCTTTATGGGTAAGTGACTAGTCACTAGTGGGTGGCCTCAAACTTTAGTTTTATGAGCAATGTGCTGTGGTAAATTTGTCTGCTTAAAAGCGTTTTACGACTTGTTGCTAACTGTGTTGTGAGCAAGGAGTAAATCTGGCCCAAAACGTTGTCCGAGTAAGGACACTGTCTAAAACTGTATTTGCATTACAAGTGTCAAAGTATTGCGACACTCTCACACTCAAACAGCATTAAAAGATACTGTACGGCGAATGACTAATGTATGTGTGACTTTCAATTAGAGATGCAAAGCCATGGGTGACCGATCGAAATATAAAAGTAAACGTTCAAAAACTTCATGAATTGGTTCAATATTTAACGTATATTGGAATTATTTAACGTATCTTACAACAAAAAAAAAAACTAAAAATGAAAACTAGAAAGTTATTAATAGTCCAATACTGATTACTCATCTCTAATGCAACTGGCATCATAGAAATATTTAATTTCTTAAGCAAGTCGGACAAAAAGAGACAATACAGACCCACCCAACCATACCCATGTATGTACATACGGTGAATGTTCATGTATGTATGTATGGACGTATATGTATATGTGTGTCCAATTCCTCTTGCTTTTAGGATCTTATGTTGTTTTGTCCACCATCACTTTGGGATCTCATGTTGCTTGGTCTAGCATCTGAATAGATGACTTTAAAATTGAAATGCGATTACAAAACCAGAACATAGATGTAGAGGGAGCTTATAAAAGCAACAAGACCCCAAGTCTGGTTTCTCGTGCAGGTCAACTGATCTGAAACTAAAGCGGTTTTAGTATGAAGCACCAGCTGGTGCGCCTGGCTGATTCGCTGGTATTTTCTCCGAAGGGAAACTTTTGTCCAAGACATTCCACGCACTGTCTACAGCATGTGTGTGCTTGCTTGTTTCAAAGGGTCTTAAATTTTATTAAGTTTAGTTTTATTGCCAAAAACCAAACGAACATTTGTTCCCTTCTACATATTTACATTGCATTTCTTTGTCCCAACTTGGACATGCCTTGGGGCATAGCTTTAAAATAATTTCTTAAAGATCTAGAAGAAAAATAAAACATAACAAAAAAAAAGTGTCCCCATGAAGCAAAGGCGCTAGGGCGTCATGATTAAGGGGTTTGCTTGTCGCTTCTAATTTTTATTTTCATTTTCATTATTCTCATTTATTTTTTTTTTTCTTCTGTCTTTCCCCTGACGGTGGGTTGGCTGACTGGTATCCCGCGAAGTCTTCCGCTTAACGGTTACATTTATAATTACATTTTAATTAGATTCATTCGGCTGTAAAGTGTCCTTTTGTGTGATTTCGGCTTGCCGCGGTTTAATGAACGGATTGTTGAATTCCTGAATCTCAGATCCTGCCCAATGGCAGTCATCTAGTTTTCTAAAATATTTTTAATATTTTTCAATTTTTTCTGCTTAGTTTGATACTCTTGTGAAAGAGTTTTGATTAATAATTTATGTTTATCAATAAATCGCGTCTGGTCTGCCTGGTCAGCCCATTTTCTACATGCGCATATACATTTAGAGACATTCCTAATCAACAACATTGGTATTGCTCGACAAATCAGAGGGTATCTTAAAGTCGGCAAATCGGAGTAATATTGTGAAAACCAAAATTTGTATATTTGCTAGCCTTTTTTGGTCCTGTTCAATCGCAGCTGCATTTTTAATGACTCTGATTTATTATTAGCGGCCTGCTGATTAAGGCCGAACCCCCATTACCGGTTCGTATTGGAAACATGACTAAATATAAATTAGATAACGTTGGCTGCGTCTTGGACATGGTAACTGCCAAGTGACAAAGGCAAAGGCGCCCAAAAAAGAGGCAACTCTTTTACTTTTGCGAATGTGGGTGGTTATGTATTTGTCGAGTAAATCTCAGACTGTTTGGTCTCCGGCACCAAACTCGACGACGTGCGACGCCGCTTAACTGTTTAATAACTTTGGCTGGTTGTCTGGCCTGGTGAATGGTTCCTGGTCTTTGGTCTTGATCCGACAGCATGTGAGGCGAGACCGGCGTCAGCGTCGGCGACGTCGACGACGATTCATTGTCTCTCTCTTCTTCACCCTCATATCCCTTTGTGTTTGGTTCATGGGAACGGCTTGTAGTTCCACGTCGTTGATTTTATTAGTCTCCAGCGAACAATTCAAAAAATTTGTAAGCTTTGCCTAGGAAAAAATCCGTTTTCATTGGTGTTGTTATTCTTTTTGCCTTTGAGTCTAACGGGTCCAAAGGATCCCAAACTTAGAACATACCTAATAGCAGTCGATTTTCTTTGAAATTCTTTTGCCAGTTACCACTGATGCTGATGGTTTGGTTTCGTTCAGCCAAAAAAGGATTGTGAATTTCCTCCATGTTTTGTCTGTTTACGTCTAATGGCAACTTGTTAAATTGTAAAATTGGAAAACAAGTTGTTTTCGTTCCTTTTATTAGGTTGCCGCCTCAATGCTCTCGCGCCCAAAATACCTCACCAATGCCGTCGACGCCTACTCCCAAATACCATTCCATAATCAGTATTCTCCCGCACATCAATTGCATTGCAGACGAGGAAACAGCCCATTTTCTACATTGGTGGGTGCGTCTATCGTGGTCCATTTATTTGGCTTTAGTTGCGCATACAAACTCATTGGCAATAACTAAGGAGTGACAGAATGCAAGAACTAACAAGACTATACAATAATCTACTTTAAGTGTGAATTAGACTTTTGACATAAACTTATTTTGTAAAAAAAAAACTTTGTTCATTTTGAAAAATATACAAAATTAAAGATAGCCTTCATACCTTAAACGAAATATGGTAAGGCCAACTTGGAAGGACTTCATTTCTGTTGTCTCGACAACGAATAGGTTACGCTATTACACCTGCAACATCAAAGGAGGCTGTTGAGTTGTGCTTTTTCGCCCTTCCACGATAGGGTATATAAATTCTTTCTGGACTCCCGTAACAGACCTATGTTTCTTCAATGCTAAGTCAATCCGATTCAGTTATTTCTGTGGGTTTTTTTTATTGTCAGTCTCGTCAAGTTTACTTTATAAAGCGTATCTTTAAACTGGTGCTGCAAATAAACTCATAAAATTTTTAATTTTGCCTTTAAACAGGGACTACTCTATCTGTGCCCATGTTGGTGGGTCATGTAGGTCGACAAGCACAGCCGCTCCTTTACCTGCTATTATTATAGCCTCAATATCAATTTTTTCATCATCCTTATCGCTTGCGATTCTTCGTTGGTCGTGTTGGATTTCAAAGTATCTTTTAGACTCTTTTATATTTTTGGCTCACTTAAATACGAGTTTCAACTTTCGCTTGGTTAAGATTGAAGGAAGAACGGTAGCAAAGAAAACGATAAATGCCGCAGCGTCCTTCATTACTACCTTTAAGCGAGTGGCTAATCTTACAACTGAAAGTAATCGTATTAAAGTCAAGAAGTATATGAATTTAAAGATAAAAGTGAGAATGACACCTTTTATATCACGAAGACCACATGATTATTGTAATAAAGTGAATCTTTGAAAATCGATTGCGCACTTTGCCTAGGCTTGTTAATTGTAGACAATTGCTGTTGAGCTACTTTATAACATGATTGTCCGAAAAATATTTGCTGTACAAACATATGTATATATGTGTGGGATAAGATTAAAGATTCTTGCAAATTCGATTAAATGTTGTAATTTAATGCTTATCCTGACAAAAGACTGCGGTTCAGACACTCCACATTGTAGAGATAAGAACTTCCCGTGGTGCAGGGATTTGACATTGTCGTGGACGCAGAGGGAAAGTTTGTAGTTTTTTGGCTGGCAAAGTGAACGCATAATTTAATTACGCAGCGAAGAACGCAGCAAGGTAACGCACCGTAATGGGAAAGAGTTAGACAAATAAGCTCAGGTATTAACCTCTGGCATGGTAACACATACACTCACAAACTTACACATATTAACACAGCAGCCCAGACAACACCCAGTAACTAGAAGCAGCCCAACAGCTCCTAGCAGCTCCTGGACCTCCTCCATTGTGCGCTACAGCGTTCATTAATTCGATTTCCATAACAATTTATTCATAAGACAATGTCTGGCACCGTTATTTTATCTGACGATGTGCGGTAACGGTAACACCACTTATCCCATTCCCAAAGGAGCCCGACCTTCCCAATTGAGGCTAAGAAGACTCTGTCCTTGTCGTAGTCGTTGCCGTCTGCAATCCTTTCCCGCCTTGAAGCATGTTGAGGAGAGCGCCATAAAATATTTTTATGTGCGAGCACTCTATAAATGTTGTGAAGCTATAGCCCAGCAATCACCCTGCCAGCCGCCTGTTCTCTTGGTGGTTGTGCCCTATCCCTCACACCCACGAATGTCATTTTATACTACTGTGTAAAACACTGAGAAATAATTTAAATAGCATACGAAAAAACAATTAGAGAAATTTATATACAGTATCAATCGGTACACATCTATTTACATAATATGTACCTTCACACATTCATACCTACTTACATACATACATGCATACATACATGCAAATGTAGGTCATCACAAGGTTAACTGATTCTTATTATAAAATTTGACGAAGCATAAATTCTTACAAATTCTTTGATAGATTATTACTTTCTATGCAATTTCACATTCTGCAATTTCTCGCTGTGTATCAAAGTGCGCTTAAGTGTGTGTGCGTATGTGGGTTTGAGTGGCACAAAAATTATCTTCAACACCTTCGAACTTTAAAATTAAATGAGGATTAGCGCCGACAACGCATAGCTTCAACTCCAGCTTCAGTCCCCGACTCAGACTCTTGCTTCATTGCTGCAGGTGTTTCTCTTTCTAGTAAGACTAAGTTTGTCTGTGTGTGCTTTTGCTGCTGTTTTTCATTAAGGCACTGGAGATTTTTGCTTTCTTCTTATTTAGGTTTTTTTTTACCCCCTCATCTTTTCATTTTCGTTGGATAGCTTTTGCTTTTTATTTTTATGTCCCTTATTTGCATGTTTCAACTGCAATGCTCGTTTTGAAAAAGTGTCAAATTTATGGGTGTATTAGAATTGCGTTTGTTAAAGCGTAAATTTTCACAATGTTTTTTTTTTTTTTTTGTGCACTGCCCCGGCAGTTGCCATGGGTAACTACCGAAAAACAAAAAGGCGAAACCGATTACCTGCATATCAATGCCACGCCCTCCACAAATTAACAAATATTGCAAAAACAGAAACAACAACAAACCCCGCAAGTGCCAGGCACCGACAGGCTCAACTGACTTTTTTATTACGCCTGTCGATTGCAAATTTTGTTGCATGCCATCGATGCACATAGTTAGAGTAAAGCCAAGGGATGGAAAAGAGCAGCGCAGAGAAATAAAAAGGCCAGGACAAAACAAGTAGAATCACTTGGCCAACAGTCTAGCAAAAGGTCATTGCTAATTGGGGAATCGAATTGGGATCTATTAGAAAACTAAAAATACATAATAATATAGAGGAATAGTAAAATCCGCTCGATGCAATTAGGCATTACTACCTGACTGCATTATACATATGTATGTATGTATGTACGTATATGTACAAATATATGTATGTGCATATGTACTGTTAATTTCTCAACTTAACTTTCAATTAGTAACTTTTAGCGTTCGTTTTTTTCTCTACATAATGTCCTTTTTTGGTCTATTCTTTTAGATGTAAAATAATTAAATTAAAATAAACGAAACAAAACTGAAACAGGTTGTCATTGTCGATGTCAAAGCTACTTCATGCACGGTAAAGGTATGGGTGCATGTGCCAAACATTTGCTTACATATGACAAAAGCCCCGATAGACAATGAAAGTCCCTTAACAGCAGACTAAGAGGGGCGTAGATGAACAATGAAACCATTGAGCGTGTTGTCAGGGATTATGGTTATATGGACATGGGTTTTGCCTTGCTATGTTGAATCTGGACATCTAAAGTATAGTTCATTTTTATTATATATTTTATTGTAAGCCTTAGCAAGGAGTATTGTGCTCAACAAATTCGAATATATATAATAATTCTAACAGATAATTTTAAAAAATGGGTACGATAGTAGTCTTGAAATTTTAAAGTTGGTTGAAAACCATTGGTATCTTTTTATCCCATTTCCATAATGCTTGCTAAATTTTTGTTTCTTTGTCCATTGTTATGTGGATAAATTCAAACAAATACATACGTATATGTATGTACATATATAAGGTATGTACATACATATGTATGTATGTCTGTCTGCCCTATTGTAACGGAACAAAAATCATCATTGAAACTCCGTGGCCAAACGCGACATCCGTTTCCTTTTCTGTTCTCTCTAAAACTGGGGATAGCGAATAGTGTTTCTTTTATACTGTTAGTCCTTTATTGAAACCTTTTTACTGCATTCAGGAGACAAAAGAAAAGCTAACAATGTTTGCAATGTTTGAATCATCGCGGTTTGCGGCATTTACCGAAAAGCAACTGGAAAGGTAAGTATTACAAATTTCAATTAGTGAGTCGTCTACGAAGTGCCAATATTGGCTTTCAAATATTTTTGGATGACCTTTACATCTATAAGCTTAAGGTA
The DNA here is from genome assembly GCA_018150345.1 of Drosophila equinoxialis. NCBI lineage: Eukaryota > Metazoa > Arthropoda > Insecta > Diptera > Drosophilidae > Drosophila > Drosophila equinoxialis. The sequence goes on from JAECWI010000238.1 coordinate 11,107,479, forward strand.
TAGAGTTACGACTTGAGGGGGTTTAGAATTCTTTTCTTTGTGTAAAGAACAAATTTTAATATAGCATCCCATAACTTACGCAGTACGACACAAAAAGAGAACAATAGAAAAAAGTGGAAAAAAACAAAAAGAAAACGGAAAAAAGAAAAACAAAAACGTGTTTACCCCAAATTAAACATTATTATACGGGGGGCAGCTTGGGCGACGATAAAGAGAAAGGGGCGGAGGAAGTCATGCGTTCACTGGTCATTTGAGGGCAGCCGCAGGTGGCCACAGATTCTCACCTCCTCAAACTCCTTATCCTCGTTTCTACTCATCACGGTACCTCGAGCTCCCCAAGCTCTCACGCTGACCGCAGTAAATCACGCCGTTAAATAGCGTCGACCGGTGAGCCAGCAACAACATATGTGAATAGGAATATTGTAAAAGGTTCATTCTGATGCTGGTCCTGGGTCCGCATTTTGTCGAGACACTTCCTGCAACGCGAAGCGGCTCAAATGTGTGCTTTGGGCGGGTCATTCGCAGCCATAATTACATCCTCCCAGCAAGTTCTCACTCCACACGCAAACACACTCGCCAACATACACACTCGCCATTGCCTTCTTGCACTCTCCTCTCTCTGTCAAACACAGGAGTTTATTTTGTAATTAACGCCCAGCACAGGCCTGCCTGTTGCGCCTTTGCACCACCATACTAGGTGCCCTTTAGAAGTAGTGGCCTGGTTTGGGGGCCAGGTCAACTCAATGGGGTCACATGTTTTCTGTGCATGTGTGAGAATTTTTTCTGCCTTGCTTTTCTTGTTAATGGCGTGGACTTGAATCAGTTTGTGTACAGTACCCCATCCATCAATTGCACTTCCTTCTCCAACGCCACTCAACCATGTTGGGGTTTCTTAATCAACCCGTACTGACACCCTTCGTTTGTGTGTCGTTGCGCTGTCAACACTTAAGACGTAATTTTCACACCGCGCCGCGTTTTTCATAGAGATGGTGCCTAGCCCGAAAGGCATGATATGTTACCAAAATATCTTACGAGGATCATTGGCGTATAGACGTCAAAGATAGGACGAGGGTGAGTGCGTCTTTGGAGACCGCCAACAAGTGAAAGCGTGCATTAATTAACCGCACTATAAACAACACCTTAACTTTATGTGTGTTGTCATTGGTGTGTATAACGCACGACTTACAAATTGGTTTTAGCATTTAAGTAAATTGAAGTGAAATTCATTACGCGAAACTCTGGCTGACTCTGGCTGATGGCTAGACAAGTTTCAAATTGCCAGCAATAATAGCGGTAACAACAACAATAATTACGTTATACATACATATGTATATCAACGGGAACAATATGTTCTTAAAAAAAACGAAACTTTCAAAAGTGAACAAAACGTATCAAATGTATTTGAAGAGGGCACACAAGAAATGAGCAAGGTATTTGTCCCGCATGCCTTCATTTCAAGTCAATTCAAATCAAATCATTTGGAAGCAAATCACTTGATATGTTGCGGCAATTGACAAACCCTGGCCAAATGGCAAGGGGGGATGCTAGGTGAATGCAAACATTTACAATTGCTCAAATCAATTTCCGTTCGAGTACTTCCCGGGCATCAGCATTATTATCATCTACATTATCGTTCTCATCATCATCATCATCTTTAGTTGTCGGTTGTCGGTTCAATGGCAACTTGATCTCTTGTTGATGATGCCGGCAAACTGTTACTCAGCCGAGTAAATGGCAAAACGGCAAACGATGTCGCGATTTTCTCCTTTAACACAGGTGAGTGGCTTTAATGTCGTCGTTACTTTTTGCCAAAAGCATGTGGATTACTTGCTCCGCGACATTCATGGCCGAAGTGCAGGGGCAAAGGTCATGGTGTTTGTGGACTTGATTTGATACTTATTGAAACCAAATAGGCAATGAAATTGGCTAACAGCCTAGAAACTGAATCACAATCTGAATATAAATCTAAGGGTGAACGCGTAGTTGCAGATAAAGTCATTTCTATTGAGTATGTCTCTCAATTGATGGTAATTGTATATCCTTTGCACGCTTTCGGGCTCAAGGTAAATATTTTCATTGACTCCTAAGAACTATTAAGGAGATATTGCCTTTTTAGGTACGACGGACAATACAATCGTAAATGGAGAAACAGAACGGTGAGAAAATCAAAAAGAATCATTGAATAATAATAAAAGAATAAAATATTGCGAAAATTTTACTCGAGAATATATGCTAGACCGATACCTTTGTTATTTTTTAATGGATCCATGTAAATGTTGTGCCAAATTTTATGAAGATTAGTCAAATTTACTATATATTTCTCATCGTAATAATCGGCCCGAAATACAATTTTGTTTTGAATGTAATTAAAATAAATAAATTTGTCGATATGTAGAAAAACTTACAAACATCTCACCAATTTTAAAATAAAGTTGGGTATAAAAACTTAAAAATCTTTAGCTAGGGAAAAAGTAACACAATGTAGCAAGTGTATACACCGTTCGGTATTGCTGATGTAAGCCCGGACCTCAGATTTTTTATTTTATTACAAGATTGCATTTGCCCGACTAGCAGTGCTCGAATCGATTTATTGTTATTGAGGACCTCCTAAAAGCTTCTGCCAACCACCACCCAAAGAAAGCACTTCATAATCGAGCCATTATAATCACAAGTGCTTGGCATTTGTCTTTATAGGTGGCTATGGGGAGAAACGAGATGGGAACAGGTGAAATAGCGAGGGGCCTGTCGACTTTCATTTATATTGGGTTCGCGACTAGCCAACGACTGGGTTGCTATAGCTAACGAATAGCCTCAGATCCGAATTGGTTTTGGACTGCGGTTTGAACTTTAGCTTATTATTTAATTATTTTCTCCTGGCAATTCGCTACCGAATTAGGTATTCTGTGTACCGAAGTCTGCTTAATTTCATTTTTGCTTAGCTACTGCCTACAACAGGGGAAAATCATATTTGCCCTTCCAGTTCATCATTAGCGCACAACATTGACACTGACATGTTGGAAAGGGAATAAATGGCAACGTGAACGTGAGCATGGACCATAAAAGCATAGTCCCATCATGGGTTTGGCAACATAACCGGATCAATCATAATTAGACTGAATTGCAATTATTGTTATTATTGTTGCATACCTTTTTGGTGAAGAATTTATTAAGCGAAATTAGTGCGTTTAATCAACTCTTAATAAAATTACTATATTTTTAACTTACAGATTTTATAAAGCAACGCCAGACTGCATCGTTGACCTTTATAAGCACCAAGCACCTTGACTCCTCCGAAATATACCAAAAGAGCGATAACGTACTGTACATATATATGATAGTACAACATAGTAAAGTACTACTATAAGTACTACTTTTAAATATTTGGTGTAGTGTATTCCGAATTTAAAAATGAAGTAAGTCGCCTCGCCGACTTACATAGGTATACCAGGTACACCAGTAAAGCCAATATTTAAAATTTATTAAACAAATGCATTTTCACATGCTTTTTATTACAAGCATATCTTATTGTTAGTGTCTCGCTCACTAAGCATACGAGCACTCTAGCGGCCCCAACTCCGGCCTTATGGAAAAACATTTATATGCATAACTTGGCTATTTTTAGTCTGATTTTGATCAAATTTGATATTTATACCCTTGCAAAAAGGGTATATTAATTTTGGTCAGAAGTGTGCAACGCATAGAAGGAAGCATCTCCGACCATATAAAGTATATACATATATTCTTGAACAGCACGACGATTTTGCATGTAGGCTTGTATATACTGCAGGGGTTGTATATCTCGGATTCAGCCGGATCGGACCACTATATCATGTAGCTCCCATACAAACGGCAAAGTCACGAACAGTGACTTTTCTCAATAACTTCGTTATTTTCTAAGCTATTGGCGTGAAATTTAATATTGGTAAGTTATATATTAACAACTATGCCAAATTTTGTTAAGATCGGGTGACTATATCATATAGCTCCTATAGGAACGATCCGTGGAAAACAGTGATTTTGATCGTTATTTCGTATGCTAAGATTGTAGGCCTTTCTTTAGCAAACATAAGCCTTTTTAGATAAAACTTATTTCACTTTGATGGCTATAGGAAAGAGTTACCAAAAAAGTTGCAAGGGTATACAAACTTTGACGCGGTCGAAGTTAGCCCCGGCCCTCTGGTTTTCTTAATATTAGTATCAAATTTAAGTGTGCCAAATTTGATTTCACAAGGTAGTACATTACGGGAGATAATCGAGTTTTTCAAATTTCGGGAGCGGTAAGGGGTGTTGCGAAATCTTTACACATACAAAATGTGCGCATTTACTAAGCAAATATACGTACCAAATATGGTGTCTCTAACTAGAATAGTTTTTGAGATAAACGCTTTTTTTTAATTGCGGGGGGCGGAAAGGGGCGTGGCAAAAATTTGAAATAAACTCGACCACTTTACACACTACACGAGCCTACATATCGAATCGGCTGTAGATGCTGATCAAGAATATATATACTTTATGGGGTCTGAAAAGCTTTCTTCTGCCTGTAACATACATTTTGGCGAATTTAATGCTTTCTTATTTAGCTTGCAACTCTGAGATTTTATTAATATGTCTTAATTATTTTTATTTTTTGCTCATCTAGCAAAGCCATAAGCGAGCCAGTTAGTTTTTAATTCTCTTGCGGTTCAAGGCACTGTCCAAAGCGCTTGTTTGGAGACGAGATCAGTTTTATGGCTAAACACCTAACAGAATGCTGGTAATACTTGGTATGCAAATTTGATTTGTTGTCGAGTACGTGAGTGTGTCCTTCTCCTTCTAGTTTATCTTCAACCCTGTTCATTCGATCCTCTGCCCCTAAGGGCTTAAAAAAGGACTAACTGATGGTGAGAAAGGAGAAGGGTGGTGGGTGGCTTGTGCACTTTGTAACTGGTTGTGTAAACACTTTGAATAAAAAAAAGGTAGCAAATTTTACATAGAAAAAAATAAAAAAGGCAACACCCACTACTGAAGGGTCATGCGGCTGTCAGTCAGAAGCAACAGTACAAGACAGCAGAGAGCGCATCACATGACGTAGCGTCGGTCCTCAGAATTGAACTTGTCGTGGTAATTGCGTAGCATTTCCATAGATTAAGGGATTTTCTTGCCCGTCTGCTACCGCTACCTTCCTTCCCATCATACCATGGCTATCAGCATTCTTCTTAACATCACCGACACGGCCGAACAGACGAGGCCAAGACAAAGGCACACAGAAAAAGAAAAACCAAAACTGAAACTGAAACCATCACCGAAAACAAGGCCCAAGTCCAAGAAAAGGGCAACCGGACGGACTAACAACAACAAAAAATGTTCAAGTGTAGTAAAACGCTTGTGTTAAATACTTTTATTGAGATGGTAAGCCTTTTTATTAGCTCAGACCTAAATAAACAAGCTCTACTAGGCCGCTGCCGCTGCTGAATGTTGCCGTCAAGGGTGAGGGCGCGAGCCTTCTGCTTTTATCTCTCCAAGGGGACATAGTTAAAGGGGATGGCGTTTGGTTGATGGAGAGAGGTCATTGCTGTATTTAACATACTTTAAACATGTTATAGAAACTTGAAATAATCATAAAAAGGGACACATCCTAAAAATTTGTTAAGAAAAAAAAACCCCGAATTTAACTAAAGACAGAATTCGTGAACCGAATCACCCCAGCACTAAAATTAAACCTTTAATTTAGAAATTGAAGTTACTCCTAAAATTAAATTTAGCTAGCATCCATATCAAAACAAATTTGAATTCTGCTACGATATATGATAAATATATGTGATTGGTGACCCAATATATAAGTACACTAATTAAAATGTGTGTTCTACTTTATTGTTGTTATTGCCATATTTTTATTGTTTTCTTTCAGCCCCCATTCCTTATCGACAGTCGCAGATTTTTGCAATGCGTTACACAGCACACGCATATGCAGACTTAAATTTAAAGCGAAGACAGCACACACACATTTAAATCAAAATTTTTACAACAACTGAAAGCAACACAATGGAGGAGGCGGATTGTAAGTCCTAGAGTCTGCAAGGAAAGTCATAAAGTGTTATTTAATGGCATTTCTCTTCCATTACTTACTGTTATTATGCTAATGATGTCGTTACGCGTATTTGTGTGTATATTTTATTTATATATTGAATTTGGCGGGAGTAAGAGTCTTTGCCTTCTCTCTACCTTATTCTGTTTCTTTCATATGCATATAGAGTAGATGGGTAAGTAAGTATTAAGGCATCATAAGTGAAAATCTACATAAACCTCAGTCTAGTATTTTCAATTTTTTCGCGTTTCTGCAAATTGCCTTTGTTTGGAACTAATTAAAGCGCTTTAATGTCTCATTCAAAATGTCTTGTATTTCGATGGGCTACAAAAACTAACGGCAAAGGCATACCAAAAACCAAAAACTTTTAACTAGCACCCAGAGTTGTTTGTTAATATGAACTGATATATAGAGTGCGAAATAAAGACAACATAAAAAACAACAGCAAAAAAAGGTAGCATGGTATAAAGATGACAACAACACAAAATGCGAAATGCAAACATAAGAAATCGGGGGGAGTAGTCCGCGCCTCCGACAAGAACCGCATTGGCAGAAACTTTTCTTCTGAATACGTAAAATGTTTTTGGGTAAATGTGTCCCAAATGTCGTGGCGGGGTATACCGCAAAGCGATTTGCACGCAGCGTCGCGACTTTCCTTCGATTCCTAGCTAAATAACTTGCCTTCTCTATAAATTGGTTGGAGAGAGGGTGAGTACCCTTGGGTTTGGATTTGGTCTATGGTCGTTGCCGTTGCCGTTGTCTCTCGCAGCTGTTCCACACTCTCCTCCTCTTCTCCGACTATGACGACGACAACAACGAAGACGAAGGGCACTTCTTAAGCGCTTTCTTGTCCTGTGGTGGTCGTTTGTTTGTTGTGCACATAAATCCTACCGCGAGTTTTGTCCCAAAGGCACTGCCACTGGCAGGCCAAAAACGGTGACAGTTGTTCAAACCCAACCCCAAACGCCACATCGATACCCATACCTTAAAGCTCACTCTTACCCCATCAAACGGGTCTGGACTTTGCATGCGTGTATAGTAAGCTGCATACTTAATTATGAAGTCCCAGACCAGAAAAGAAGATACACCTGGTTTGCCCGTCTTCACACACAGAGATAGTCATTAAGCTGTGGTCTTCAACATGAAATTTTACGATTTCAAACTCTAAGCTATCTTTAATTTCTTTCGTGCTTACTGACCGGTCTGCCTGTTGCATTAGAAAGTCGAAAGCAAATTCACTTGCAGCAATTGAAGTCAGCTGCTTCTTCTTCAAGAGATTTCTTAATCTGACGCACTAATGAATGTCATAAATTTATTGCCAAGTGCCGCACCCTTAAATATATAGGAAGTTCAGGGACTAGATTTTTCCATTCCATTTTTTCCCCGAATTGGCTTCGTTTCAGCGACCGTGATTTCCAATTGTGTGCCTCCTTAGATCCCCCGAGGATACAGCCACAGAGAGAAAGAGATAGAGAAAGAGAGAAAGAGAAACACAGAAAGACAACGAGAAAAGAAAGGAGAGCAGCACAACCGAAAAAGAATGAGAGTGAGCCTGAGAGGGCTGAAGTGGTCAAGTGAAAAGTTGAGTTTTACCACTTGTACGGGATGGACGTGGTCATTGTCATTGTTTTTCTCTGCTGCTCTGACATCATCATTTTAATCATCGACAGCTTCCACTTGGGCTGACTGGGTGCGTGCTGTCAATTCCTTTGCTTCTGTTTGTACTACAGCAAAGTCCCCTTAGATAAAAAAAAAAGATATATATATATATATGTATATATTGAACACATTTCGACATGCGACTACAAGATAATCACATTAAAAAGAGACACCCAACCCACATCAATACCCAACCAAACCCAACGCAACTCCCCGAAACTCACTGTCCACCCATTGCATATCCAGTTTGAGAATCGTGTGTGCTTAGATAAGGGCCAGACTCTTGGCCAGTCCGGCATTCTATATCTGATATCTCCCCATCATTCATATCCACTCTAACATACAAAGGACATAAAGTTTTTCTTATCTAGAAATAACAACGAAAAACAAAATTTTCGCAAATTGGTGGCGACATAGCCTGGCTCCCCACTCTTGTTACTCCATCTACAGGTTCTTCTTCCCCATACATTGCCATCTGCATTGATGAGCCCCCTTCAAGCCAAGTCCAACTCCCCAGACTCATTATTTCATTTAAGGCTTTTATTGTTTTTCGCATGCCATTAGTCAGTTTTGATTTACATGATGCAGCAGGGGATACGGTGGTATTTGGGCGGGAGTCAACGAAACAATAAAAATAATAAATACAACTGTCGCTCAACTTAATAAAAAAAAAAGGAAGCAAAACACACAAGCCAAAGAAAATGAAACGACGGTAAAAATTGTTCATTTTATTTTTTAGGAAGAATCATTCAAAATAACTGTAAAAACAATGAAATTAGGCCGAGCCCAACATGGAAAGAGGTGGGTTGGGAACTGACTGAGAAATCTAATTATTCATCCCCTTGTTTTAGACCTGGTCTCGGACTTGGTCTTCGTCTGGCATTTCATTTCGTATTTCGTTTTTGTTGTTTATTACTTTTTACCATTCTAAAGGCAATAGAACAGTGCTGACTAGAGGAGAAGTAAGGGTGGCGGTGATGAGAAGTTGGTGGCCAGCTAACTTGTTTACTTTTCAATTTCTTTTGAAAACACAAAACAAAAAAAAAAAAAAAAAAAAAAAACAAGAAAATAAAACGGGAAAAGAAAATGCCAGGTCAGACCCAAACTGGCATCTGTTCAGTTGCCGGCTTTCTGTCTCGTCTGCCACTGAGCTGCCACAACTGAACTCTCCGAAAGTACACGGCTTAGTAGAACAGTTTCGGACTACAACAAAAAAACAAGAAAAATAAATAAGAAGGCTAACCGAGACGTTGCATATGAAGCGCATGCGCCATATTTATAGCTTAAAAGGACTTCCCACTTTCTCACAATTCGCACCGCCTCCACGTTTTCCATTGGGGGCCGCAGCTTGAGCCCCGAAGATACATCGGCCTGAGATAGGGAGGGAGGGCGAGCACCAACGCTTGCGCCTATGAAGCCACGCCCGTACGTTTGTCTATACGAACGCTATATGAGAGATTTTTTATATAAAATTTTCGGTAGTTGGGTAAGTAGTAAATGTAGGTGTATGTAGTAGGTGTGTTTGTATATAGCTGCGCTTCATTTGCGACGACGCCTACCAACTGAGTGGCCATACACATACATATACGTATTTATACATATCTATATGTATAAATGTTCATTACATAAAATACCTTTGTTGAATCCATCATGGAGAAACAGCCTTTACCCACCTCCTCCTAACTCAATTGAACTGCAACGCTTGCGGGCTGGACGCATTCGCGTCTCATATATATGTACATACATACATACATATGTGTACATATATTTGCTTACGCTTCAATTCGAGTTACCAAAAACCCTAAACCTGTGTACAGTTTAAACCTCATTGTCATCACAATAAAAAAGGTATCAATCACGAAAAAATAATTAATTAAAAAACGGAATGAAAATCGAAATATTTATTTTTTACAGTACAATACAAAACACAAAATGTTTTGTTTTCACTAAACTTCTAAACACTATTATTCGTTATTGAGCTCAAATTTTATTTATTCGATTATTTCCTTTATTCATTCTTATGGTGTTGAAATAATTTTTTTTTGTCAATTTTTATCTGCATAGTAAGCACTGCTAGACTTTAACTTTTAGAGTTTTGAAGGTTGTTGTCGTCATTACGCCAAACCAGGTGCAGTTTTCCATTGCTAGTACGCAGTGGTCCCCATGTCTCTGTCTTTGTTCAAGAAGGCGTAACTGAATGTTAATTTTTGGTGCGGAGCAATCCATATATTCAATCTATTTCAAATTAATCGATTATACTTACTCCTCGTTTCCTCGAGCTACCGGCAATGTGTTTCCGTTTCCGCAACAAAAAAGCATTTTTGGCACATACACACGCAACTAGGCAAGGGTTAAAGATTTATTAATAAGCCCAGCGTTCAAAAGGGTTCAAGGGACGATCAAGACCAACCGACGTCCTTGTCGTTTCGTGCTGACTTGGCGCTTCTGGTAACGAGCAGAACGAAAATGAATGGGGTCGTGCCTGGATAGTCCCGTTCTAGAAGGGATCACTGATTTTTATAACGTGACAACACGCAAAGTCACCAAGCATATGCAGACAGGACATAACGTTGACTTCCTTAACAACTCGTCTAATACGTTTTTTCATTGCTTCGATACCTCTAAAATGACTGGGACGAAGGGGTTACCTTAAGAGAGTTGTGGAGCTCAAAAGATGGGGACTGAGAGTAACACAAAAATCAATGTATTTCATTAATAGTAAATGTGTGCCGGATCTAATGGGCTTTATTGCCAATGTTCTTATTAATATTGGCATGCAACAAAGTCGACAAGGTTGACACGTCAACTGAACTGAGCAAAGCAAACCCGAAATAAGCGATTATTTTGGTAATATACGTAAGATTTACTTTTATTAAATGAGCAAGAAAATAAGCCGGTTATAGTTCAATTTACAAACTCAATAGTCAAACGATAAAGACAACATAATCAACTATCCAATACTTTTACTAATAAATAGAAAGCTTTAAAATCTTAAGCAAATATAAAACCGCAGGCAATTCCCACGTATTAGAAAAAAAAAACAAAAAAATGTTTAACAACGAATGGCCTTTGTCACCGCAACATATACATAAAAGTAAAAATTTCATTAATAAGTAAATAGCACTCCCTTTCCTTAGAACTGCACCACCACTTCTGTCACATTTCTAGCCACTGTTAAAGTTGCATAACTTTAAATAAGAAAAAAAAAACAATTCAACGTTATGTGCCTCACTCTAATTAAATTCAATTAAACGACAATCAAACAATGTCAAGCGGAAGTCAAACAACACAACAAAAAAAAAGGAAAAACATAGAAAAAATGTCAAAATATGTAACATCGGCATTGCCGAACTTCAAATGCCCTTGCCCTTTTTGACTATGAAATATATCATATTACCTGCAGTATTCTACAATATTCTGTATCTATATACATATATACATAAAATATATAAGGTGGGAATTCTGTCTTGTCCATTAAAGTCGCTTGGTTTGTGTTAAGCCTACATACAATTGATCAGCAGCCGAGTCGATTTATTAATGTTTGTATGTAGCGCTCCCTTTTGCCCTCATAATTCGAGAAAAAAGATTTTCTTGAAGACTATCATTACAAGACGATGCTTGTTTTGACGATTTCGAAGTTGTATTTATCAGCTCTGTTTAAAACTTGGCAATCACTTTTTGAGTTGTTTCTATGGGAGCTATATCATACAATGCCTTCCAAGCAAAGGTTGATGCACAGTAAGGTTTTCCAAGCGGGTTCCAAGCGAAACTGAGGGCTTGAGTGTGATTAAGGACACGTATATAAGTATAGTGGCATTTCATACATTATGGGGTAGTCAACGCCTGCTTTTCCGAGGTACAAACAGTTGAAATATTTTTTTAATACCCTCTGCAAGGGTATAATAAATGAAGTAAGTAAGTCGTCTCGCCGACTTGGGTATACCATACACCAGTAAAACAAATATTTCAAATTTGTAATAACTAATGCATTTGCCTATTTTAAGAAATTCTGTTCACATGCTTTTTACTAGCATATTTCAGTATCTCGCGCACTTATGCATATAAGCACCCTAGCGCCCCCACCCGCCAACGGCCATCTCCGGCCTTATGCAAAAACGTTTATATGCATAACTCAGCTATTTTTTGTCCGATTTTGATCAAATTTGGTATTTTGCTGGGTATTAGTATCAAATTTAAGTGTGCCAAATTTGATTGCACAAGGTAAAAAATTACGCGAGATATTCGAGTTTTTCAAATTTCGGGGGGCGGAAAGGGGCGTGGCAAAATCTTTATACATGCAAAATGAGCGCATTTACTAAGCAAATATACATACCAAATATGGTGTATCTAGCTACAATAGTTTTTGAGATAAACGTTTTTTTTGAATTGCGGGGGGCGGAAAGGGGCGTGGCAAAAATTTGAAATAAACTTGATCACTCTACATACTACATGAGCCTACATACCAAATTTGGTGGCTCTATCTCTTATAGTCTCTGAGATCTACGCGTTCATACGGACGGACAGACGGACAGACGGACAGACGGACAGACGGACGGACAGACGGACATGGCTAGATCGACTCGGCTGTTGATGCTGATCAAGAATATATATACTTTATGGGGTCGGAAAAGCTTCCTTCTGCCTGTTACATACATTTTGGCGACTTTAATATACCATTTCACCCTATGGGTGTATGGTATAAAAACAAACTGAACCCACCCAAAGGGTGGCAGGGAATGATTGAAGAATGACAGTGGGAACTATACGCCCACGCGATTGCCAGTAACTAAATGAACATACATAGCAACACAGGGAAAAATCCATAATCTCTTGTAAATAATTGTGAAATTTGTCAAAATTATCACATTTTGCATAGAAAATGTAAATATATCACAGGCAGAGGGCAGCTTTTTCCCGTTCCATAAAGTATATATGTATTTACGTTGTCGATCAGCATTAACAGCCAAGTCGATCTAGTCTTGATTGATTTCACACATCACAAATCCCTGTGTTGGCCGGTAACAGCGCCAAAGTGGTAATTTGATTGTAAGAGTGGGTGGAATATCCTTTGCTAAGGTTAAAATTGTTATTTCAATTGGTGCATGGTTGATTGATTACAAGGCAATGTGAGTTACATATTTACTTCATTATAATTTTAAAGGAAAATAATTTTACTTACGTAACTCTTTTAACGCATCGGTTAAATCGATTACAATAATTATTATTATTATTTTTAAAGTATCGGATATAGTTGTAAACTATCAACCTAACTATGTATATTTTACAAGCACTGGCAACTAAGGCCTTCCGGCTTAGACGAAAACTACAACCATACACAAGCCTGGGATTCGAACCCGAATCCTCGTTGTTCAGTTGACTAAATGAATGGGCCACTTAGACAACTCATCTATCGAGGATTGCCGAGTACAATAATAATTCAGCTTATTGTAGTGAAGGAAGAAGAAAGGAAAGGAGAATTTTGGAAATTTTCTTTTCGTATACGCATATCTACAAGTAAGTAAATACAACGTTATTATGTACATATGCTGTCTAAGAACCACAATATTTGACTTCGAGTTTGTTTATTTAGAATCGGAAAATACATTTGTATTTCAAGAATAATTTTGAAGACATGAGGCATGTTTCCAATCTGCCACATGAAGAACATATTACAAAACGTTCAAAATGTATCCCAACTAAGTGCGGGATATTTTAAAACAGTAAACGGTAATTAGCTATTTATCGACTCTGCTTTTGGGCATGACCCTTAGCACGCGACATGCATCCATCCCCTAGTTTGTATGCTGCTTCTTGAAGAACATTGGTAAAGTGCCTAGGACATTGGTAAAACCTGCTAGCGAGAAAGCAACTGCATATTATATTTCTCCCGTTCTTACGTTTTATTTGTTGCCCTCGTTGTTGCTTTTGTTTGCGTGACTCCCTACTTTAAATGTTAATGACGATGATGGCATTGACAATATGACGATGTCCAGGAGGACATTCTCAACCTGTTGACATCGAGCCAAGGACGAGAGTTTATCTAAGCGAGCGTGTCACATGTCCGCGTTTAAACAGGGTCTGAGTCTGGGTATATTTTGTCGGCCTTTGTAGGTGGCTTTAACCCTTTTTTAACATTTCATTAACGGCCCAACTTTCTGCTTTGTGGGCTAAACCTTTTTGTTTTTCTTATGTATTTTTTTTATTACGTAGCTCATTTTGCATGCAGAAAGTTGAACGAGAATATTTTTTTAATGCGTCGGTTTACTTGCTGATGAAGTGAATCAAATTGAGGGATACTGAGACCAAAAACCAGGCAGTGTAATTGCATTTTTATTACTTTTAACCAGTCTACCAACTTTACCAACAACGTCGACTCCCGTCTCTGCCTTCAATCTCATTGCCATCTCCGGTTTCAGTTTCAGACCACGACCGCGACAGTTTTTTAAGTAACGGGGATAGAAAGGCAAGAAAGTGAAGTAGAGACTGCTGTAATAAAAGGTAAAGGAGAGTAAAGAAAAAAGGTGCCACAAAAGGGTTGCCAAATGCGGCAAAATTCATCATCAAAGGTGTAACAACTTTTTATATGTTTAATTTCCCACCTATTTTTATGCACCAACAAGGTAGGTCGGGTACTTGGGACAAACATCAGCCTTAATCAGATGTATAAACTTACTTTTTGATGATAAAAGCTGTCCTATAGGTACATACATAAAGTCGACCAGAAAGTGTACTAAAAACAGAGGTTTTTTTGGACTTAAGTCTTAAATGGCTTCATGGGTATTAATCAGTCGATGCCAAACAGCTTTAAATATGCTAAATTGCGTCCAGTTTTTTCTAAGCTCCCACCTTACTTAATTTACTGACTTCAAAAATTCATAATTTTTGTTTTATACCCTTGCAAAAAGGGTATATGTATTAATGTTGGTCTATATATACTGCACGTGTCGTATATCTCGTAAACATCATATCCTCAATTTAATTGAAATCGGGTAACCATACAGTTAGACTGTATTATACAGACCTTAAATTAGTATGCGACGCATTATTCCAGCTTATGATTGTAGACCGTTCTTTTACGAAAATTCGACTTTTAGATAAAACGTTTTTCGACATTGACGGCTATAGGTAAGAGAAGAGTAAAAATTGCAGGGAGTATACAAACTTCCACGCAGTCGAAGTTAGTTCCGGCCCTCTGTTTTTTTTAATTTATGGTTTTTATTGGAGATTTAGTAATATCATAGAAACCATCATAAAGTTCTAAAGATGGGGCGGCTGGTTCTCTGCCATGTATTTTCCACTTTTGAATAATTTTGACCCAAATAAAAAATGATGTGAATTTCTAATTAGGCGCTAAACAACAACAAAATAAAAATCAACGCAGAGAAAAAAAGGTCTAGAAAAATTTAAGAAAATAATGTGAACCTCTTCTGGTGGGACGGTATGATGATGGCTAAATGCCACGGCTGCCTTTCTGACTGTGTGACTGTTTTATGGTCACGTGGGAATTGGACGCTGAACTCTGGCCAAGCATGACTAGTTAAAATGCAAGGATTTCTATCCTGCAAGGGGCGAACAAACCAGCCAACGAACGGACATAGACCTTACCATTGACAAATTGATATTTGCATTTAAATTGAAAATTTACATTTGTGTGCGCCTTGGCGATGACGATGATCGGCACTCGGAGACGTCTATGGGATTGGTATTAGGACTGTTGCTGAGCTGATGGTGTCTTGTGGTCACAGTGGGGTAATTCACATTAAATACCACATTTTTCTTATTTTTACTTTGTTTCCGTGTTTCCTCCCCCGCCGACGATTGGGCGTCACTCTACTTCAGTTGACATTCGACATTAATACCCAAAGAATATCCACAGCACGCCAAAAGCAAGCCAAAAGAAAAGGAAAGGGAGGGTACAACCCAATTTGCATTATGAAATAATATTTCGGCTTTTCATTTCTACTTTCCACATTTTGTTTCTTCTTTTTTCTCTTGTGTATGCGTAGGCAATCAGTGTTTATTACTTAGAAAAGGGAATGTTCAAGCAAGACAAAGTTCAGGTTAGAATGTCAAAATGAAGATGCCGCCTCAATCAATCAACTGGGCGAAGGAGACAGGACATTGCAGATGCAAATCATGCCAAAAGGGGCAAGCAGTAATCAGCCAGGAATCCCTCATCCAAATCACAATTTCAATTCAAACACAGGATCAACAGAGGCGGTCATAAATATCAATGAGCAATCAGAAAGAAGCAAGCTTCTTTCACCATACATATGTACATATGTATGTATATACGCATCATTTCAAATTGGAACGCCTACCGTTTCCAAATGCTAGGTATATATATCTTCATACTAAAATGGTCAGGTTAAATTGTATACAGAATTCAACATTGCTGATTTAGATCTCCTCTAATGCTTAACGTAATATTTACACCGTTGTTCCTTAATGTGTTAGTAGAACTTTTTTCCGACCAATGAACTATATGAAATAAACTCTATGTATATATACTATATACAATTTCGAAACTAAGAATGACAATTTTGCACATGTGAATTTAGATGACTTAAATAAAAATAGCCCGATTCTTCAGAACTCAATAGTTTCAGATGGTATCAATCAGACTACTACTAAATGAATACATAAATTTCTTAGTTTGTTTA
The DNA here is from genome assembly GCA_018150345.1 of Drosophila equinoxialis. Classification (NCBI taxonomy): domain Eukaryota; kingdom Metazoa; phylum Arthropoda; class Insecta; order Diptera; family Drosophilidae; genus Drosophila; species Drosophila equinoxialis. Next base: position 11,123,865 of record JAECWI010000238.1, read on the forward strand.
AGCAAATTTGATATTTTTTTCTCTTCTTGTCTCAATGTTATTTATTTGCTAAGTGGCAAAGAAGGAAGCAGCGCTTGATTGGATGCGGGTGGATAAGACGGACATGAAAAGGGTTGTCGGGTGAAGGAAAACACACACATGCTTATATGTATGTAGACCTGCCTGCGGGTCATGACTCTACGTAATGGTGATAAAATATGCTCAAATTTGCCAAATATGAAAAGGTACAAAAGTTCTCAACCAGCCACACATACAAATCCCGAGGCTATCCAAGGGTTTTGTTGGACACAATCTGAATATACATATAAATATAAATATATTGAAATCAAGTAGCGCAAGAAAGTGTAGCACGACATTCCACATGCGTCCAACTCCCGAAATCTCGGCAAAATGAAAATAAATGTGTTCGCTAAAATAAAACGATTGATTTTACTCGAAAGCCTCCTGCTACTCATAGACCAAAAGGACTGGGTTTCTGACAGTGCCAGGGCAAGGGATAGCTGGACTAAACCCTATTCTTATTCATACGAGCTATACAAAGCAACAACAAAAAAATTGAAAAAAAATTGGATGGAATTTTCTTTCTGTTGTTTGTTGGTCCTGTCTGCGGGCGTCATGTTGGTCATCCCCATTCTTGTCCTCGCCGCGCTCCTGCCACGATTGCTGGTCATTCATGTGTGTCAAAATAGCAAACTGAATTTTGTATTCAAGCATTCAAATGCTCCTCCGTTCGATCCCTTTTCGAACCCACTTTTTGACTTTGTCGTCAGACTGGTGGCACATGCGTTAATATTTCCGGGCGTAATGTCAGGATGGTCATAAAAAAAATGAATAAAATAAAATATATATGCATACACAAGTAATAGAAAAAACATACACATTCATTTCCCATTCGCCAAATTGTCACGCATTGAATTATTTTGTTTGTTTGCAAAAAAAAAAAAAAAAATATATATATATATATATATATATACATACATATATACATATATGTATATACACACATACATATGTACATATGTATATACAAATATATGTTAATATGAATGTACACATGAATATGTACTTATGTTAGTAAATAAGAAGAAAGACGGGTCGAAAAAAAGAAAAATAACATTTGCATTTTATTCAATTTTTGTGTCGTTTTACAATTTGTATCCCCTTTGTCGTAACTCGCATTATGCCAGTTCTTTAGAAGGTTGTTAAGTGCACATACATACATATTCTAAGAAACACATGTCCAACCACGGATTGATAGTGAAAAATACTAACAATAAGTTAAACAGACGGTTATTTATGATTTTTCAAAAATTAAATCGTTTTAATTATATTGATATACAATTAAGGATTTAGGGAATATCCCTATAACAAAACTATTAATGTATGGCTTAAAAAAAAAAAATAAACTAATAAAATCTTAACAAAACTATACGCGATCTCGTGTTAATTGTTTTTATAATATGTACATAGATTAAAAATCTGTTAAGACACAAAAAAGGTTTTCTCAATCCTTCCATTTGTCTATTACGAATATGCAAGCATTGAAAACATGCTCCTGCTTCGTCCTTGAGCTGTTCACCCTTATTAAGTAAGTGCATCTTATCGCTTTTCCATCGCGAACTTGCTTGAGTGCTGCTTTTATATGCTTATCCCGATAGTAAAACATATAATGTAGTTTAGTTTTGTATTTATGTTTGCCACGCAATTTTCCTGTTATCCCACTCCAATTTGATTTTCCTGGTTTACCTACGGCACTTTGCACTTAGCACCTTGGTGACTTAACGCACTAAATGAAGCTTGACACGCACCAAAGCCTTACATATGAACGCACACACACACACACCTATAAAAAACAAATACACATGCATAGAGTTGAATGTATGGGGAAATGTATTTTTGCATATGAGAGGTACTGCTCTTGCATTTAGCTGAGGTGTGTTTAAGTTTTAATTGCCAGCAATTAAAAGTACATGTGTACATATCGTAAATACATATGTATTTTTGCTTGAATGTATGTAAATACAGTTCCTGAAACATATAATTGTGCTAAATAGAAACATAAGCCATGTATTCATAAATCTTGTTCACTTCCATATAATAATGAGAGTGGGAATCAAAACACTTCAGAGATAAAAGTGGTACAGATGTGAAATTGATGCAAGTGTATGTATTACTCTTGAGTTTAACATTAAATCGTTTAGTAAAGGCGTGTCCAACATTGCCAACCTTAACTAATTATAAATTCTTTGCTTTAAAATGAATATGCTAAAATTTTCTAGACACAGATTTCCAAATATTGGTGCCAAGAGAAAAAGCGAGTTCAGACATAATCAGATGGAGACACAGTTTCTCCGACCATGCTACAATGCCACATATTAAAAATATGTATAAGGAAGAAAACTTTGTCGACGTACTTTCACACTTTGCCTGATTAAAACGGAGTCGCCTCGCAGAGGGGGTAGGTTAGGAGTAAAATGGATTTAAGCGAATAAAGCAAAGTTTTTGGCAAAAGCAAAAAGGCTTCAACTACATTGCAAAAACCAAACAACTTCTAAAAGTCGTGTCCTTGAAACACACACAGAAGTCAAGGCACCGGAAAAAGAAATTTGAGGTAGAGAATGGGAGAAAGAGCATAGAATTTTCTTTACGCTTCTTTCTTTGCATTTACATAAAAATGCCTTTGCTAATTTCATAACTCGGCGGGCATCGGAAGGAACAGAAGGCAAAACAGACGGAGAGCAGGAGAGACAGGGAGAGAGACACAAAACTAATTGTAAAGAATACAGCAAAAATTGCAAAATCTGCAAACGGGATTCAGATTCACATGCAGACTCATTAGCTTTGCTTCAGTTAATGCAAAATCAAGTGCCAGTCCCACTTCCAACCAGACTTATCTTAGCTGTTTCTGCTGTCTGCTCCTGCTTCGTGCGTTAATCATCATCCTATACGCGTAATTACAGAGTCAGGAACGGCGGCGACGACGATGCCAGCCATCAACAGAATATTAAAAGACTTGGCCAAAGAAGTTGCCTGGGCATCCGCATCTAGGAAAAGCCTTTCGTAACTATGAGAGAGAGAAAAACAGAGGGAGAAAGAGATATATCCCTGTGCGGTTGCCATTTACAGCTTGAGGTTGTGCATATTATTGACCCATCCCATCCTTAAAAGAAAATTTTTTTTCAGCATAGACTTTGTTTGTTTTACAAATAAGTTTGTTTTTTAATTGTTATTTCCAACTTTGTCGTTCAATATTACAAATTGTATTTAATAAAGAAAGTGAACATTAAATTTGCAATGCAAAATCAATTGATAAACATTTTCTGTTTTTCCTGTATACACTTATATTCCTTTCGTATTGTATCAATAGTACTGTAATTTCAAAATCACCTCCTTAATAATGACTCATTTTGATGAACGAGTTACTGTTCAACAAGTGCGCAAGTTCGTTTATTCATTCACTCACTGACTCACTTGTTCAGTCAACTCACTGTCTTGCTTCCTCAATTGGCACACTTCATTTCATATGTTCTGACTTTATTCTTTTCCAAGGTCTTGTTCAATTCTTGTACTACTTGTATTAACAGTAGTAGTTATTATAAAATGTAGAAATCCATTAATCAGATATAGTTTTTCGCTTGTTTCAATTAAAACTAAAAACCAGAGGGCCGGGTCTAAGGTCGACCGCGTCTAAGTTTGTATACCCTTGCAAGTTTTTTTGGTAATCTTTTTTTAAGTCTTCAAAGTGGAAAAACATTTTAACGTTTTTCTAAAAGTCTAATTTTTGCGAAAGAACGGCTTACAATTTTGGCATAGGAAATAATGAAGTTATTCATCGAAGTCACTGTTTTCCACCGATCGTTCCTATGGGAGCTATATTATATAGTCACCCGATCTTGGCACAGTCGTTAATACAGTGCACACTTCTGACCAAAATTAGTATACCCTTTTGGCAAGGGTATAAAAAGGAACATTTTTATATTCCAATCCATCCAATTTTTATGGAACTTTTTACACAACTCCTTCATTTTCATCCTATTCATCCAGAGTTAAATCAAAAATCCCCGGCAAGTGCTGAAGTATTTTGAGAACGGAATGTCATTTGAGTGGTGAATGTCTCAAACATGAAGGCAACTTACTTGCAATAGAATCAAAGATTCAACAAAGCTGTGTCAGTAGAAGGAGACGGCAATGAACTGGGGAAATCCCTGACAAGAAAAGCACTTAACTCTTAAAGGCGAAATGCTTGTAAAATTTAAGCTCTACTTAATTTACGATATACTCGTAAACAATTGCCTCAGGCTTGGCAAGTTCCCCGACTCACAGCTCTCAGTTCACAGTATTGAAACTCCCATTGTGGCACTTGTCACTAGCCGCGGGTGGCTGGTAGGCCACACCATTAACCCCTTTCTTTCCCCTCCCGAGACACGCACAAGCATACACAGCTCTTTCACAATTTTTACTAATTTTAATAAAGCGCCAAATGGAAAAGACAAAGGCGCAAAGATTCAGACGTCGGGGAAGATGCCAAGTTAGCATCTCAAGCTACCCACAATCCGCCACTCGCAACTTGGTGCGCCGTATTATAAGACAAAGGCTTACATCAAGAGAGTAACAACAGCGCTTCTCCTACTCCCACACACGTATATGCAGATGATGAACCGCAAAGGCAAAAAACGTTAGCCAAACTGTGGACCGCCAAAAATATTGTGCTCGGCGACATTTTTCGCTGCCTTTAGAAGTGGTGTAGTAAAGTAAATGAAGAGGGAGCAGGATGTCAAATAGCATTCCGGTTTACTTCTTTCAATTTTTGTTTTTCTCATTTTTGTGACGCGGTTTCTCATTATGCAGACGATGTGAAGATATGAAAGTCCTTATGAAGGTTTCTACAAAAGTGGGAAATTAGAGATGAGACCTTTTAACGATATTTACTAAACGGCATTCACTTTTTAGTTCAATTATGTGTTTGTAATATTTGGAAGAAATTTTAAGCCAAAGAAAAAACATATTTTATGTAATTATTAGTCGTGCCTATTTCCCATCACCAGCATTATAGACACACGCAGAACTACGAAAAGGGAAGAGGCAACCGCCAACTTCGCATCAAACGCACATTTGTGTGCATTGGCTGCCGCAGCCGTTGGGAATTTAACCCGTTCGAAACATCATCTTCACCCTTCATTCTCTTTGGTCTGGCTGCCTCTGACTGCCTGCTGGGTTGCCAGTGGATTACTCAATTAATTTAATTATGCGCTGTCAATCATTTCGTTGCCTGTGCCAGAGACCAGACCGACCAGGCTGTCTACCTAGTATACCAAGGCACGCCTCCATTTGCACACCTCCGCCTTTTTTTGGACCTAGGCAAGAGTTACTTATCTTCTTGTTGCCACTTAATTTTTGTTGTCCTTAGATTTTCGACAAAGTCTGTGGGCGCTCAGGCTTGGTTCGCGCATACTCTTCCTTACTCCAGTCCAGCCTTATTTTTGGTTATCCTTTAACATACCTCTGCCCCCGACTCACTACTGCGGAGTCTCCTCAAATTTTCTTCCGGCCTGAGAAAAACCGCGACCACACCGAACAAGAAGAAATCATTTGCGTTTTTGCGTTTTCGCAAGACTCAAACTGGATATGCTAATACTCCCATGCTTCCTTTTTCCCACTGCCGCTTTCTTTTGCTCGGCATGCATGTCGCATTCTGATCCTTCGTCGTCGTCGTCGTCATGTTGACTTTTCCATTTGCTTGGCAATAGCTTGTTTTTTTCTTTGAACCTGTAAAGACACTTCTTCCCCTGTATCCTGCGGGTTTTATTTGCTTTAGTATTTGTATATGCTACATGCGCATGTATATATGTACATGTATACATATATTCAGTGTTTGCTTACATGTGTAAATTACTTTTCAATCTTGTGATTACTTTTTCTACATTTAATTATTTTAATTATGGCTCAATGCACAAGAATGGCATCTCCAACGAGATGTTTTGTTTAAAAGAGTTTCAGTAAAGTTAGTTGACAGCCATCGAAAATGCTTAATTGCATGGTTGGCAGTGATAGCTAGTATGTGATTAGTATATTCGACTACTATTTATTCCAGGTATTGATACATTTTTTCAATCACAATATTGTCAAAACACGATTGCAACTTAATGAGTATGGACACGATACAATGGTTGCATCAAGTTGTCTAATTTCAGACATATGTATTTAAGCGGGGACAAAAATCTACATTTAGGTTTCTATCTCGTCTTGAAAGCATATTTTTTTTTTAAATATTGTTAACGCTAGCTTAGCACGGCGTTCACTTTAAAAGTAAAAAACTGCATAAAAGTGCAGAGAGACGAACTGCAAAGTATATATGTATCTATATTTATTTGATAAATTTTTAACCGGCATTAAGATAAACGAACAGTATATGTAGAATAACAAATCATTAAAAAATTAATCCGTCAATTGCTATTTAAGCTCCATCAATCTGCCATTCACTATTGACAAGCTCCTTAGAGATAAAAGTTCCAATAAATCGCGTATTTAGGCATAATTTAACAGCTGCCTGGGCACTTCTCGGCTGAATCAGAAATGGTATTAAAAGGGTACAGTGCGTCACCATCACTGGAAAATAATTTTGCTGTTGTTTCTGATAAGAAGCCATCGTCAGATGGTACTGATCTTGCGATTAAAATTTTGGGTTTTCCAACGTACATGGATCGTCATAAACCACATGCGATTTCGGACAAAAGACCATGGACAGCAAACTGCAAATGTAGACTACGGCCGACCAGACCGCGGCATAAATTTACTTTGCGTCGCCCGCTGATGCTGCTGGAATTCACAATTGGAAGCTCTTAAACAGTGATGATGTTGGGTGACTCTGCATCTGATTCAGTTTTAGAATGTTCTTTGAGCGTGGTATTCGGAAAAAATTCGTTTATTTTTTATTCGAGCTTGTGAATTCAGTTGCCTTTTCAGAGGGGTAAGCCGAAAAGATAGCTACTGCGCCGACTCTGCAACTGGAACGTAGAACAGTTTTCCTGAGTTTCTGTTATAAAGTAGAAGAAATGTGAAGCGACAGCAATGTATGTGCGAAGGAATAAGCCCTAGCTGGAGAAGCTAACGGTACTAATGCTTCTGCCAGAACAGCCGATGACAACGAGCTTCGTGTTTACTCCGAAACCCCGAAAGACGAACAGCAACGACGACGTCAGCAGCGACAACAAATTTTTTGGCTGCAATTTTCATTGCGTTCGAAAGTTCGACAACTTTGGGAAAACTGTCAGTTAGCAGCGAACTTAGAACAGGTAGAGACGCACGTTTCGGGCTTCCTCGCGCGCCTCTGTAACGTAAACAGAACAACGACACAAAAACCAAAAACGTAACGTAACGACTGCCCCTTAAAGAAACAAAACGCTGCATATAATGCGTCGCTGCCAACGTCAACGTCGACGCCAACTGGGGCGCTAGAGTTGGCCGCTGCCAATGTAAAATTTTATTACCCCAAACGCATCCAGCAGTCGGCTTTTGGACGTCCGGACTTCACACCGCCTCGCAAGGACTAACGAAGAACAAACTTTATTGCAATTCTCTCGCCACAGCGTCCAAAAGACGACCCACAACTACAGCAAAAAAAAAAGTAAAACTTTTCGCTCGCGAAAACAAGACAAAAACTTTTGTTCAAAACTACGCGTATAATAAAGTTTTCCTCCCCTTACTGTTGCTACCCCCTTTTGGAAAGCAAAAAATTTAAAGCCTAAAACAAAAGAAAGACTCCCCGAAAGTGAAAAGTGTGCGCCATTAATTGATATTGCGTATACGCCGGCAAAGTTTTAGCTCAACTTCCAAGACGCGCAGCAAAGAGTGAGTGCCAAAAAGTTTTTGTTCTTACTTTTGTTCTTTTTCATTGTTTTTTTTTTTTTTTTTTTTTTTTTTGTTTTTTGTGATTCTTGAAATTTATATGTGTGTCTATTGGTATTTCGCATGCGTTTGTACCTATAAGTGAGTGAAAGTGTGACAACGTGCAACATCAAAAGCAACATCAGAGGCAGAAGCAGAAGCAGCTACAGTAAATACGAAATCCTAGAAAATTCAAATTACAACTATGTCTTCAATAGTTAAATAGTTAAAAAGTAAAACAAATGTGCGAAATTTGTGAAAGCAAATAACGTAACAAGTGACAAGTGAGCAACAAAGAGATTTAAAATAAGCAAACACACAATCCAAATAAATATGCAATAGTAATTAAATATCGCACTGAACCAAACTTATCTAGGTAAAGTTCATTTTTGAATATCTCTAACAATACATATACGTATTTGGAACTTTCTGGCAAATTGAAATTAAATGAATATGCCCGTACATAGTTTTGTATGTGATTCCAATCCTTCCCTATCGCCCCGAAGCTAACAAAAAAAAATCAAGCGAAGCAGAAAAGAAAAAGTCAAAATAGAACAAAAAGTTCGCAAAAACTCAAAACAAACTTAGAAATTCAATGCAACAAGAATATAATCACATTGAAACAAAATTTGACAGAATTGATAATCGAAAATTTGAAAACATCACAAATGTTAATTTTCATAGGTATTTTTGTTTGTAGTAAACAAATAAACATTAAAAACAGTGGGGCAAGTGCATCGAATTTAATAACCGTGCCTACTTCAGTTTGTTAAAAGAAAAAAAATTATAGTTGTTTATTTTTATTATTCTAAAATAATAATTATTGGAAAGCCCCCAGAAGTAAACCAACTGAACAAAAAATTGGCAGACGTATAGTAAATGAATAAATTTGTCATTTGTATGTATATGAAACAACACGTTCGCATAACTATTAATTCCAACTGCATCTACAGAAAAACACATACCAACATATGTACATATGTATAACTATATTAGTTGTTTTCTCTCTTTATGTACAAATCATTAAAATACCACTTGTATATCATTTTAAAAGTTGTTCTTTTGTCATTATTTTTGGTAATATCAAAACTTTTCTTGGGCAGCTTGACAAATAAAAACACATACTTTAAAAATTCAATGGCGGATAAAACATATTAAAATGTGTGAAAAATAAGTCCAGGGCGAAAACTTTGTGTTTTATTATTAATCTTAGACCCAACAAAAGGAGGTTTAATACATATTGTCCAAAAATTAGAAATTTGTAAAAAAAAATTATAAAAAAAGGTATATTTTAAATGATTTTTTTAATGTGAGTCTGTTTTAAGTTAAATTACATTAATTAATTTGATTCAACATATGAAATGTATGTGTTGTTGTGGGCAATATAAGTATTAAGTTTACAATAATTTGGAATAAAAAAATGCAAATTTAATCTAATTGAACAATTAGAGTAAATCTAAACAAACCGACAGATTACGCAGCAGCTGAGAGTAAAATTTATGTTATGCGTCTATTCGCCTTTGGTTATCATCGTAAACCACTTTCAGAACGTTCAAAATTCAAGAATATGACTCAAGCTCGACAATTGTGTTTGGATTTTTAAAGAATGTTGGGGCTGTGTAATATTTTTGTTTCGAATTTCACTTGTTAAAACCTTTGAAAGCCATGATACTCAAACACTTGTAGGGCCTGTAGTGTAAGTTCAAATCTGTTGCCGGTTGCAAGCCAGCAGTGGAATATTGTTTAGTCTACAAGTGGGAGCCAAAGTGTTATTCGTTGTAATTGAATTTGATAGTCGCATTTGCACTTGGGATCGTTATGACAACTGCAATTTTTTCTGTAACTGCTTCTACTGCTGCCGTTGCTGCGACAGTGTTGCCCAGTATTTCGCAAGCAAATCTTTTATAAATCTTGTGCACTCTGTGCAGGCAGAAGCATGGCGCTATCCAAGCGTCCATTGACCAAAGAAACAGCTTTGGTTGAGAGCAACAACAACAACAATGGTGGACATGGCAATGGAAAATACGATGAACATGACACAACCATCAAAAGAAGGAAGCGTTGCAGCCGCGATGAAGAATCTACTGCTCAGACTAACAATAACAATAACTTACCACAAAAGAAGCGGCAGCTGAGCAAAAGTCAAGCACAATCGCAACAATTGCCTGAAACTCCTGAAAGTCCCAGTTCAATTACTTCGCCTGTAAAAATCGCTGCGGCGGATGCCGATCAGGATGACGAGACATTGATCCGTGAAACGCAAGCAGCTCTAAAAAGCCTCTCGGGTAGCTGGCCCGATGCCCGGGGCAATTTATATCGCCTACAGGAACAGGACGAAAATCCTCCGCCATTTCAAAATCTCTTTGAGGAGAAGCAAAAGTATGATGATGCAACACCCCCAGACTCAGCCCACTCGAACAAAAACGTAACTGTACCAATTTCCCGTTTCCACAGACAAAAGGAGAATGACCAGGCTCGCCTTAATGCCCATGTGGTCGATGAACGCGCTAAGAAGTTACATTCGTCCTCTTCATTACACATCTCATCATCACCCTCACCTTTGTCGTCAGCGACTTCATCAGGACTAAACACAAACACGGAAGATGTAGACGGTCTAAATTCGGTTACTGCAAGCAATGTGTATAGTCACCAGTCCGCCTCCGCCTTCAAGCCACCACCTATCGATATTATTAAAAGAAACGGGCATCACCTAGTGGCCAATTATGCGGCCGCAGCTCACGCTGTTCATGCTCATGCTGCCCAATATGAGTCTGCAGCTGGATTGGCCTACTATGGCTATGCGGCAGCCGCGGCGGCTAGTCAACATCATATGGAGGCTCCACCACTTCCACCATCATCAAGATCAACGACTAGTTTCGACATTGCGTCACAATTGAACAACAGCGATAAGCCCATGCCCGTGCTAAAAAAAGAAGCTCCCTCGGTAACGGGAACAAGTGCTGTTCCGGATACTACCAAACAGTATACAATCCTTCAGCCGGCAGGCGTGGGCAGCCGTGCAGCCTCGGTGATGCAAGATATAGTACGCGAGGGTGTTCTGGGTGTTCCTCTTGTAGCTACGCCGCCCACCTCCGGTGACACACCGGTCCAGTCAGCGACACCTACGCCTAGCTACTCTCCTAGTAGTCAAAATCGCGGTAAGTTGTTAGTAGAACAAAAAAGAAATCAAACCAAAAAAAAAAAAAAACTTAACTAAAAGTATAAAAAGATTGTGGTTTGGGTGGTGAAGTGTAATGTGCTCTGGGCTTTGTAATTTCCTGTGGTACTCTTTTGGTACTCGATATTTAATTGTGATCAGCTGATGTGCGAAACTTCTTGTTGCATTGAGTTTGACAATTGGCTATGAACATTTAAACTTTAAAACGGAGATACCTAGAAATATAAATGAAAAAGAAGACAGAGAGAGAGACAGAGAAAGAAATAGTGATATTTGTGTTTAAATAGTAAAATGAATACGTGATATTCCGTTTGCGTTTTACAAAAATGAATTGTTAAAAATGTAACAATTTCAATAAATTTTAGACAATAATACGCAACATGATGACAAACATTATAATGTTGTCAAACTAAATGTCACCCCACTCCCTACCCACCGAATACGTTCCCCCCATCACGATTCTAAAAATAAGAACCCTTTTTGCAGCTCATTCGGCGGCCAAAAAGACATTAACCGATTTTGTCGTTATTAAAATGGGGCTGTGTTGGGGGAAGACGATAGGGGATACAAATGGGGGTCGGTTGAAGCGAGGTTTGAAAAGCAGACAAGCAACAACTAATGGCTTGTAAACCCTTTATACCACACATACACACACACAAATATACATACATCAGCGCACTAGAAGTCCTTGCTGTATTTTACTAATTGTGTGCGTGCGTGTGTGTGTGATTATAAATACAGCAATATGAGTGCACGTTTTCTAAAAACCATTTTTGCATATTTATTTTGTCATTATGTAGGCATTAATATGCTGCAAGGAGCCTGCTGACAAAAGTTGAAACGCCTTTAAGCCAAACAAATACGCAGAAAGAGAGAAAGGGAGAAATGGGTGAAGAGATGCGGGTTTTGGTATTCATAATTTGAATGGCTTTTTGAATAGTTTTCCTAGCACAAGATACTACAGGCTGTCAGGGCACGTAATAAGTCATTAGACTCGTTGTTCTTGACGTTGTTGTTTTTCATTGCTAATGTAGCTTATTAGGTTTAGCTCTATGACAGTCGACGTCTAGTTGTATATTACATATATACATATATAATACATACGTACTTGTATTGAGATATATCACCTCCCCCTTCTTCTACATCTCACAAGTACTTTTAATTAAATTCTAATTAGAGTCGAGAGTTGAGTTTTTCCTTCTAAGACCTTAGCTTCCTTTTTTGCTTGCTTGTACACGCTGCAATTTGACATTCTGCCCGGCCACGTAATACAGACACACGAAAAATATTTCGAAAAATATTTCATTAACCTACCCCTCCACTTCTGTTATTCCACTCTTCAGCTAAAACTGCCAACTGGCAATCCTGTCTGTTACAGAATAGAGAAACACATAACCTCATGTGGTTAGAGGAGCAGCAAAAAGAAAGGAAGGGGTTGGCATGTTATCTTAGAAAAAGGGCCAAGTTTCAGACGTGGTCTGGTTGATTTTTCCCTTTTTTGTTCCCTCATCGTGTCACCCTTCCTTCGCCGTTGCTGTCAAGTGTGTGTGCGTGAGCATTTTTAAAGTAAATAATGCAAAAGCTGTTTTCCATCAAATTTTAATTAATTATTTAGGCAAAAGAATTCGCCGTGTTCGTTTGCTACGCTCTGCCGTTTTTCACTCAGGCTCTGTCTCGGTTGTCGCATCTCCACATAATTAATTAGAAATTGTACACTACAATCCCTTCTCCAATTTTGCCTAACTCACTGACTCACTGACTTACACGAACAAGTTGTGGATTTACTTTTAGATGGCGCCAAATGCCCAACTCCTAATTGCACTGGCCAAGGACATGTCACCGGATTGTACTCGCATCACAGAAGGTATAGGCCACACACAGACACTTCTGCACACTTTCACACACATGCAAATTTACGCGTTCTTTCTCTCTCTCTCTCTCTTTTACTCTCTGTTTTTCTACAACTTGGCTATTCTCGTTTTGTACAGTTTATCGGGTTGTCCCAAACGCGATAAGGTCACCACAGAATGTAAGTGCCAAACCAAATATCAAGTAGACTCTTCTATCACTCCCCCTCTGACTTACTATCCAATCTTATTATATATTTCTCTTACTGTCTCTATCTCTCTCTTTCTCTCTCACACTCTCTCTGTCTTTGTCTCTCATAAATTCTCTTTTACCGCCAATATGTATGTCTCTGTCTGGCTCTCTTTTTTAAAGTAGAAATCAGAAATCAGCGCATGTTGTATCGTATTTGTGTGTACGTGAGTTTCTTTCTCACCGCGTTCTGTCTTTGGCTTTCTGCATGTCGAAGCTATAGATCCTTTTACAGTGTTTCCCCCATTCTAGTCGCAGCATAGAAGTTTTTCTACCATCTTCCACTTCATCTTTGGAATGTTCGTATATGTAGTTGTCGTCGTTCACACAAAAATCATGCGTTTGGTTTTTAACTAATTCACACCTTACTATACCCCCACCACCCTCTGCCCTGCTCCATCAAACCGTTCCAAACCTTCCATTCGCTCCGCCCAGTGTTAGCCCTGCACGAGCAAATTCTGAAATGTCCCACACCCGGCTGCAATGGACGCGGCCATGTCCAGCCGCATCGCACTGTTCACCGCAGTTTATCAGGCTGTCCGAAGGCATTGCGTCGTTCGGCCCATCGTCGACCGCTTAGCGAACCTACACTAGCAACAGCAGCAGCGGTAGCAGCAGCAGTGGTAGCAGCAGGTGCGATATTTCTCTCACTGCTGCAAACCAACAAACCAACCATTTGACGTCCAACGAAACAAAACTTAATCCTATTTCTTGATTTGTCTTTCTTTGTCTCTCCCTCTCGCTTTTCTTCTTTCATTCTCTTTTTTCTCTCTCTCTTTGTCTTTTTATGTTTTTGTTTCCTCCTATATGTAGGTGAACTCCAGGAAAAACATGAGAAGGAGCTGCATCCTTTGGATAAACTTAAGATCACTTCCAATCAGTATCTGAACAACAATAACAGTAACTGCATCAATAACAATACCAAACTTAGTGGATCCACTGCCACAATGCCCATTATTAAATCAGAATATAGTCCTGTTTCCAGCATTAAATCGGAATATAACAAATCGCCGATGCACTCGTATTTAAGTAATGATACCGCAGCAGCCAATGCTGGCCCAACTGGTAGCAGTGCACGAGCCAGCAGTAGTGGTGGGGGCAGTGTTGCAAGCAGTGGTGCAACAGCCCAAGCCAATGGTGATAGCTTACATGCTCCTCATGTGGGTCGTTTTGTTGGCCTGCAAAGTCCCCAGCCACATGCCCATCCCCATGGCCACCACCAACAACAGCATCAGCAGCAACATACACTACACCAACAACGGGGTCCGTTTATCGAGGGCAACACCAGTCAAATGATGCCAGCGGGTAGTGCTAGCGATGGCACTGACCCGTCAAGCACTTATCATGCTGAACATCAGCACCAACAACAGCAGCAAACGGAAGAGCGGCAGCAACAATATGAACAGATGCGCTACACCCAATCACATTCAGTAGCTAATGGTTCAGAACTCTTAGCTGCCAATGGTGCTAACGGTAGTTCCAGTGAATTGTCGCCATCTACAGCACGTTCCGGCTACGAGCCACATTCGCATCCGCCCACCTCACTGAGCTCGTTGGCTTCTTCAGTGGCGCCGACTGGATTTGCAGTCGATTCAGTGACTGCAACTGCATCTAGTGGTGCTGGGTTTGAACGTTATGATCCAAATAATTGTTGTCCAAATGGACAACGTCAAATCACAGGTACAGCGCCAGCAAATATGTATCATTATTTGCCCCAAAGCGCCGATGACATACAAGTGCAGCAACAGAAATATCTGCAAGAGCAACAACTGATGCTGGCTAAGGCTGAGCACGAGGAGCTGGCCAATGGCGGAGGACCAATCTACCCCCGCCCAATGTACCACTACGATCCCACAATGGGCCCACTACCACCTGGTTTCTCAGCCATAAATTTATCTGTCAAAATGGCAGCAGCCCAAGCGGCTGCTGCAGCAGCTGCATATCAAAATCAACAGCAGCAGCAACAACAACAGCAACAACATCACCAGCAACAGCAACAACAACAACAACAACAACAGCAACAGCAACAACAACAACATACAAAACAAAGCACATCACCAACGCCAAATGTTGGTGTGCCAGCTGTACCCGCAGTGGATCTCTCCGGCTCCACATCGGTGACATCATCTAGTCCACACGGTTTCAACTCGCCAGCCTCGCACAACCAATACACCCAGCGGATGGGCAATGGCAGCCCCCAGCCAGGAGCCAGCCCGAACATAGCAAGTCCGCAAGTGCCAAGCCCCCAAGGTCAGACACTGGACCTGAGCGTGACGAGGCTTCCACACAGGTAATTTTTTTTATATTAATTTAAGCCGGAAAACGAGCTACCCCCGGCAAAAAACTTAAATATGATTCAAAGTTGCTATCGATTCAGTCTGTAAAGGCTTAGAGCTCAACATCAAGTTTATGTATCTGAGATTGTAACAACTATCTCAAATGCTGATAATATAAAGGAGAATGACTTTAAAATCTTTTTAACATTGGGTCCATGTGGATGAGCATTAAATTAGATTTTGCACTTTTTCAAAATAGCCTCTGATCTTACATTAGAGTCACAAAAATTAGTGGTATAAGATAGTTGCCTGAAACAAAAACAGAAATGAAGTAAGTAAGTCGTCTCGCCGATTTAGGTATACCATACACCAGTAAAACAAATATTTCAAATTTATAATAAAAAATGCATTTACGTATTTTTTAAAAAATTCAGTTCACGTGCTTTTTATGAGCATATTTCAGTATCTCGCTTACCCAAGCATACAGCACACTAGCGCCATCTCCAGCCTTATGAAAAATCGTTTTTATGCATAACTTGGATATTTTTTGTCCGATTTTGATTAAATTTGAAATTTTGCTGGACATTAATATTAAAATTAAGTGTGCCAAATTTGATTGCACAAGCTTTTAATTATGAGAGATAATCGAGTTTTTTCAACATACGGAGGCGGAAAGGGGCGTGGCAAAATCTTTACAAATACAAAATGTGCGCATTTACTAAGCATTCATACCAAAAAATTGTGTTATTAGCTTGAATAGTCTTCACGAAAAACATTTTTTATAATTGCGGGGGCGGTAAGGGGCGTGGCAAAAATGTAAAATAAACTCGACTCGGCTGTTGATGCTGATCAAGAATATATATACATTATGGGGTCGAAAAAGCTTCATTCTGCCTGTTACATACATTTTGGCGAATTTAATATACCATTGTATTGAAATATTGTATCTTCTTATTACCTTTCTGCTTTAATGTTTTGGTTTATTCTTTCATTATACAGTATCATTACCAGCCCCCAGTATGGTTCTGATGGCTTGGTTGTAGGACATGCCCAAGGCTTTGGCGGAACTGCGCCAGGTTCGTTGGGTCCAAATGGTCCACCACGTTCACCGCAAATGGAACCAGTTGACTTCAGTGGACCCCCACGTCCTCTAGGTTTCGGATTAGTCGGTCACATAAGTGGTCCAAGGCCGTATAGTCGCGAGTCAACACCGGATAGCGGTGGGTCACATTACATTGAGACATATCGGGATCCCAGTGGTAAGAGAGAGAGAGGGTGACAAGGCGCTTACGGTGAATTTCAAGGTTGATTTGCTTCCCCGTAGGTTATTCTCCGCATCCCGGCTACGGCATGGTAGTGCAGTCCGATTATCCACCTACTGGTTATCATGGTTATGGACCAGCAGCCTACCAGTGCAGTAATCCATATGCCACGGCGGTGGGTCCTGGAGGCTATCCGACGCCCGTTTCTGGTGGCTATTCGCCCAGTCCAGCCACCTGCTATTCGATGCCACCGCCACAACATATACCACAGCATGATAAGACTAAAGATGGGTAAGTGTGAGGTGCATAGAAAGTACAAAAATGACACTTTTCACTCGAGCAAAGACAATTGCTACGAGTGAACGTAGATAAAGGCAAATAAAATCCTCATGTATTGAGAGGAAGTACTTTTTCAAACTAACTGGATTCACATTATTATAATAAAGTTTAACACCATAAGTGAAAACATTGGGAAAGAAAGCATCCATACATGCTTTAATATTTATGATTTCGGCTTTTGGGCTAACAATGTGGCCATAAAATAGTCCCAGACGGACGCCCATGCTCATATCTTACCCGACCTGGGCTAGAAAATTTAATGCAACCTTTAAACTAAAGAAAAGTTTTTAGGCCATCGTCTTATCTGACAAGGGCCACATGGACCCATTTTAAGACTCCTTATAAGAGTTGTAATCCACAATCCCATTCCTGTTCACATTGGGCTGACTTCTCTTGACGTCTTCAACAGCTTAACAGGCTGCTCACGCTCTGACCGCAACCATTTGCAGTCGCACTCACAGGAACTCAAATGCCCAACCCCTGGCTGCGATGGCTCAGGCCATGTCACTGGCAACTATTCTTCACACCGCAGCCTTTCTGGATGTCCGCGCGCTAACAAACCCAAAAGTAAGCCACGGGATGGTCAAGATTCAGAACCTTTGCGATGTCCAATACCCGGCTGCGATGGTTCAGGGCATTCGACGGGAAAATTTTTGTCGCACAGAAGGTGAGTTTCAAAAGTAATTGCCGGGTTTGATATCTAAATATTAAAATATGAGTAATTAATTTGGATTCAGCGCATCGGGCTGTCCTATAGCTAATCGGAACAAAATGCGAGTTCTAGAGGCCGGTGGAACAGTGGAGCAACACAAAGCTGCCGTGGCTGCAGCTACGGCCATGAAATTTGATGGTAGGTTACCATTGCATTGCATTTGTACATACATACATATGTATATATCGTGATTCATTTGTTTCTTTTTTTCTGATTTTGTCATAAATTTCCTACCATTACAGCATGCACTACCGTGGGCAATCAAGGTATAAAGAAACCCAAATTCGATGAGGTCACTATGGTTTATCCAAAAGGGTACACCGGTGAGTTTATAAATGTTGTGTGTAATTTTTGTTTTTTTTTTTTTTGGAACATGTATCTATCTCTCTCTTGCGTGTTTTCTGTTATGAACTGGGCTTCTCGTCATTATGCTCCCTAGCTCCTTTGTGGATACGGGGAGTATAATATCATTGTCATAAAGTTAGCAACACATACAAGGAAGACCAAAATGCTGTACTGTACAAATAAGTATAGTCAATTTGTTATTATACTAACAAATTAATAACAAAAGTCAAGTCTCCTCAATTGTGTGGGAGCAAACACTCTATACTAAATTAATTGCGTGGTAACTCCCCCGGCTCTATTGGCTTACACTAAATTCGGTATCACAGCAGATGTTATTGCCTTCTTATTGTTGTTGTTGTTGCTCTCTTTTTGTATTGTGCATTTTCGGTTTTTAAATTTTGTGTGCGTGTGCTAACATCAAAAAATATAATATATATACATACATATGTATATATTTATATATATATATATATATATATACATATATACATATACATATACATATATATATAGGCCCGGACTGGGATCCTAAGGGCCCACCGGGCATACAAGTTGAAGGGCCTCCCATAATATATGCTTGAAAAATTATTTACGAGGAAAATTAAAGGTAAACATTTTTAGGTTTTACATCAAGTATGATCGTTTATGGCAATAAAACAAAAAAACTACGTATCTCAAACGTATCTTCCAAAAAAGGGCCAGTCCGGGCCTATATATATATATATATATATATATATCAGATATTAACGACCAAATCGAATAGTGATATCTGACCCACAGTCAAGTCCCAGACCGAACCGGAGCGGACCAGGTTAAAACTGTTTTGCCTGCGGTTGAAGTTTCCGATCCGACATATTCTTCTGCCTGCTGTGCTTTGAGCTCGTTTCGTCGAGCACATTGCACTTTTCTTAGGCGATTGTAAACTTTTTGGTATATTCTAATAACCGATTCACGGACAATCTAAATGGCGATCTAATTTGTGCACCATACATATTAGGACATACATATGTATGTATGTGTGTACTTACATATGTACATATATGCATTTAGTTGCATACACAAGAATAAAAACACACAAATTACGCGTCCTTTTTAGGTTTGTTTTTTATTTTGTCACACCTTGTTTATTCCATTTGTTAACTCTGCAACATTTTGACAATTGTGTTAACTTTTAAATAATTTTAAAATTTATGTTTTTTCAACAGTTTCTGAGTTTCTTGCAACTCTGTCACTTTACAGGCAGGTTCTTTCCTTGACAATTTTATTTTTGGTTTCTGTATCGAAATATTGCATCAAAGTATGCCTGGAGGAAAAACAAAAAAGTTTTGTCGAGAATTATTAATTTATACGATTTTCTTTGACTTGACACGCGCAATTCACAATACTGATCCCTCCAACCTGGTACATAACATGACATGGAAAACATTCTTGTATACGAGTGTGATAATGTTGCCTGCTAAACACAAAAATATAAAACAAAACAAATTAACCTTCCTAGGTTTCTAATTCTAATTTAATTCTGTGTTCCTTCTTTTTGTTTCGTTTCATGTGTTTTTGTTGGCGTTTTCTTTTAGACTACGCAACGTTTTGTATCGGTGCGGAATATCTTCTGTAAATAATAAAAAAAAAACCGTGAAAAAATAGAAAAAAAATAAAACGAATACAAAATAATGATGGTAAATGAAGAGATAAAGAGAACAAGTAACACAAAGATCATAACAATGTACATACATTCAAATTTAGCAAAGAGTCAATCGATGAAAGGTAAGCCCTGAAATTCCACTCTTAAACACTTTTCCATTTACCCACACGTTCATCGCCCACACATTGAATCATTCCATACGTCACTAAAGTGGTATTTGAGTTGCTAGCACACGCGCACAAAAGCAATGCAAAAAAAAAACTTAAAATGAAAATAATTAAAAACTAAAACTAGTTAATAAGAGAAGCAAATAAGGTCACACCTAAGTTTTATCAACATTATTCTCGATTCATCTCACAATCTACCTTATGCCCATTCTTTTTTGCTTCCTGCATTAGGCGGCAGTGGATTGGACATCGTCATGGGAAACGTTGGTGTAGGTGTCAGCAGCAGCAACGTAGTCACTGAAAAGACTCTGAGCACAAGTGCTGCCGCTGGCACTTCCTCATCCGCAGCTTCAGCTCTTGTTGTGACCAACAGTGATGATCTGAATACTTTGGAGGCAGAAATCTCTGAATTGCAAAGGGAAAATGCTCGCGTCGAATCGCAAATGATGCGGCTTAAGTCTGATATCAACGCCATGGAATCGCAACTGAGCACCAGCGATCGGGTACGTAGGCTCAGGTTCGTTGATGGCAACAAATTATGAGTAACAGCCTTAAAGTGGTTTTCTTATCGTTTATTTTATGTGAACTAGGCTAGGAAACTTTTTGGTGGTCACATGCTGTAAGTTCCCTAACCCCGAACCTTTACTGAACTTCTACCAGACAAACCAAAAAACTTGAGCTTAAAACGAGACTTTGACGGGAGTTTTCATCGTCGACGCCGTCGTCACCTGAACTCAAGCACTTTTCAAGGACGTCTCTAAAACTCGTACAAAAAATAATAAGAAAGCTGAAATCACAAAACTCGGTGCAAAAGTCGCCGTGCAAAGTTTTACCAGCCGCTTCAAGTTTGGTTTCCCTTACCTAAAAAACATTGAAAAGAAAGTTGAAGTGACGACGTCGTCGGTAAGCAACAAAACAAAAAACAAATAAATAAAGAGAGAAATATAGAAAACAAAAAGTTTTTTATATAAATGATTGGAAACTTCCGTTTTCACTTGACAAATTGCAGAATGCACTTCAAAATGGCGCTGCTATGTACAGCAGCCAATCGCTAACGTTGCATCGTTGCATCGCGCAGCGAATCAGAATTTTGAAGCCAGGCGACGTCCACCCCTAAATAACCTTGTCGTACATACGCACATGTCCCTAGACGGTTTATGTGTGTGCGGGCCTGGTCATGCGCAGGCTGCAGCAGCAGCAGTCCAGGTCTCGGTCATATCAAGCGCCAACAAATCGCAGGACGCCATTCGATTTACTCCTAACTAAGAGCGTAAAAAAACGACATGGAAAGGAAAAAACATCCTTCCCCTCACAAAACTGTGCTACGTGTATAGGAACTTCGTGCTGCTATCGCTGACGTCGATGTTCAAAACAGCAGAAGCAGCGCTTTAACTTTCTGTAGCTAAGGCTCCAATTCGGAAAAATGAAAAAACAACGCCAACTCTCCCTCTCGCTCGTTCAAGTACTCTCACTCGCTTGCTCCCTTAAAAACGATTCGTGCACACTCGTTTGTACTCGTCTTCTTTTGGGGGGGGCTGTCGTTATTTTTCCTTGTTTTTGGTGGATTCTTATTGGAATTTCAACACATATGAATGTACACATGTATGAACATACATTCATGCATGTACACGTGGACTTTGCATATGTATGTGTTCTATGTACACTCACATATATACATATAAAGATATCTTTGTAAATATTATTTATGTTTTTGCAGAATGCATACATATGCATGTACATAAATACTATAAAACCGAATTCCCCATCTTAATATCAACTGAGCTTTGTGACCATTAACAATGATTCAATTCCTGGTGCTTAATAATCGAAATATGTATGACACTCACTACGAATTCATTTCTGACTCTTCCTTGTCATTAGGAGGCTTCTCCATTGAGCAGCCATCAGGTGACGCCTCATCATCAGCAGCAGCAGCGTTCTACTTCTTCTGTGGCTACAACCTCACCCAATGGCCAATCACCTTTCGCCAGTGTCTCGTCTACCACAGCAACCACAACCGCAGATATTGGTGCTAACAATTCAAGCAATCCCAATGCGGTGAATACAATGATAAGCACCCATCATCCTGCAGCCGATGCTAGTGGTGGTCCACCTAGTTCCAACTTAAACAATTATGAAAGCTTGCGTAATAATGTCATCACTCTGTTGGAGCATGTACGCCTACCACCTCCACCACCGCCTCCGCCACCTCATCCGTCAACCACTGGACAACTGGCCCTGGACGCCAGTTGTACCAGCGGTGGTCAATTGACAGGTGAGCATACAACCTACTCCACATTGCTGCCACCACCACCGCCCCCACCACATCACGCCTATACGGTGCATCATCCCGGGAACTATCCCCATCACCCGCACAGTCATCCGCATGCGCATCCGCATCCGCACGAGCATTTCGATTCGTACATCTCGAAATTGCAGTCGTTATGCGTGCCACCCGATGTCTATGCCCTGCCCGATGATGGAGGCCGACCCGTTTACAATTCGGTGAAGCCCAGCATGCATCAGGACTATGGAAAACTAATGCCTACGCCCATTTAAGTGATATAAGAGGGCGACCTGGATCCACCTCCGTTATCCCGTCCAGGGTTATGTATATAGCTAAATAAAAAGCAGAGGGGCGAAACGACATTTTTGCCAGGAGAAAAATTTCAATTTAATTTAATATTTCTTTAAAAAAATTTTGCAAAGTTCATGTTTAACACACACATACTTTTTCCCCTAATGGTTCCCCGGTGTTTGAAATCGTTTTTTTTCAAATTTTGTTTAATATTTTAAAATGTAAGAAATATTTCAGATTTATAGTTGGCAATTAAACAAACATTTTATTTACCATATTAACAAGCAAAGCCGTTTAACTGTGTCCGTTTGTCTGTGTCATCTTAGTATCTACCAATATATACTATTGTTGTTTTTTAGCTTTTCGGTGATCCATCATATATAATTTGAAAGAATAATATTGAATGAAGCTTTTGTGAATATTCGGTTTAGCCAAAAAATTTCTACTAAACCTCTGGATGTTTTTACTTTTTTTATTTGATAAAACTAATTTATATAATAGCTTAAGAAACAATTACTGCAAAATAAAACATTCTACATCGGTAAATAAGCTTTTTACAACCAATGTTAGACAGTCTCTTTGTCTTTTATGTTATTTCTGGTAAATTGTTTATCGCCAACTCCTGTACTAAGACAACCGTAACATATGCATAGATATAGATATATATATATATATTTCATATATAATACAAAGAACCTTGATTACACCGTAGCTTTGAATTGTTCCACGTTCTAGGCTCTAGGCATTGATGCTTGTCGTGTTTGATAGAAATTGTAAAAAGTGGATATAATACTAAAATATGTGAATTTTTTTTTGTGAATGTTTTTTTTTAAACGTATCTAATACTACATAGAATATAGGGCATTTTTTTTTTTTTTTTTTTTGCTGTCGATATCTGATGTCAATTTTCATAAAACTAAATAAAAAAAAAAAAGACTCCCAACAGTTAAGCATGTATGTATTTATGTATGTGTTTGTATGTACATCTAATTCTAAACATAGTTAGTGGTACGGAAAGGTCTGACACCAAAAATGAAGAAACAACGCATTGCAAATATAATCAACAGTAAATTAATGGTTTTTTTATAATAAAGATTAGCGTACATTAAAAATTAAAAGTAAAGAGGGGTAAAGTGCAAAAGAGAGAAAAAGAAAATAAAGAAAAACAAATATCTGATGTCATAAATATTAAATCTCGTTGCAAATGCCAACACCTCCCACATTTCTTATGTAGGGTCATAAGTTTAAATGCTTTCAGAATCAATATTGAAATCAGATTTGAAGCATTAAATAAATCAAGAATAAATACGAATACCAAATTCAGTGCAATACATTTAAATGGAATTAAAATAGCACTTAAGTGAAAGTAGTTCAACTTTTTTTTGGTTCTTATTAATAATAATATTTACATATGTAACTAAACGGTATAACTACGTATAAAAATGAAAACAAGAAAAATGAAACTCCCACAGGGGAATTTAGACGAATTTTAAAGAAAATACAAAAAATTAACAGGCTTAAAGAATCATTGTATTTATTATAAAGTAACAAACACAAAAAAAAATAAAAAAAAAACAAAGGAAGATAAAAATGAAACTATCTTCAAACCTATAAGTTTAATAGAATTAATATACAAAATAATTATAATATGTATTGTAAAACAACAACCATAAGAATTCTGTAATTTAAAAAAATATTTTATGTGATCATTGTCTTTTTTTAAATATTACAAGAAATAAATAATTGAAGTACCAAATAAAGGAAACACGAAAGTTATAAGTTCTGTAAAAAAGAAGTAAGTACATAAGTCGTAGGTACATATTTTAAATACGACCATATTTTATCTCTCTCACTATTACAAGCACATGAGCGTTCTAGCGCCGCTGCCATCCAACGGTTAACTCCGTCCTAATGGCCCATTTAGTACAAACGTTTATGTGCATAATTTAGCTATTTTTATATGGAGGTTAATAAAATTCGGTGTTTCTATCAATACATACATAATGATAATATAAAATCAATGTCAAGTTTGACTGCGATTTTTTGGTGGTGAAAGCGTACAAATTTTAAATAAACTCGAGAAGTGCACTGGCTCTCTTCCCTGGAGCACGGTTTACACAGAAAAATTACAAAAAATCTGTCACAGAATAGTTTGATTAATATATGTACATACATTTACAAATAAATTGGATTTCATCTGCTTATGTACATATGTATAAGCTCATCTACAAATGCAAATTTAAGGCTGAGCTCAGTGGTAATTAGTCAAAGGTTTCAGTGATTATGGTGTCTACTGCATAGACTCTGAAACCCCTGTGTTTTTTGATAATATTCTTGTTTTAAAAAACTTGGATAATGTCAAGGGCTTTAATAAGAAAGTAAACACCCATGGGCAGTTGGTTCAGACCCTTTTCGAGAATTCCCACACATATGTATTTTTTCTGATTTTACAGCTTGATTAATGTGGTTTCATTAGACATTTTCCATTTTCTAAGTCATTACCAAAAACTATTAGCGAGCACAACTAAAACTACACGGTTTACATTAGTGGTTTAAGGTAGCATGAGTTGGTCTTTCACTACTTATACCGACTACTTCTTACTGTTGACCAAAGTACGATTTTTTCTGGGTTCCCTGCATACCAGTTCAAAAGTTTATCTATGAATGTAAAATGCCGACCAAGGAAAAAAAACGCCCAAAGAAGGAACTCAGATTTACACACGTTTCAAGCTCTTCGTCTGGCTCAAAGCTGTCCGATGTTTGTTAGTGTGAGCCGCAAAAATATTTGCATAGTTACCTTTAATGTGGTTCGGCAGAGTTTTACCAATGATTTGAATGGAGTCGGTTTTTTATACACAGTTCTTCGACAACAAGGGAACAAAAATTTCGTTTTCAAAAGCACACACAATGTGGCATTTAATTTTAAATGAAAAATTCTATTCTCTTACCACGTACGATACCTACAAAAAAAGAGATAGGGTTAAATGTAAATGCACACAAAGACCAAGAGGCATTGAATTCATTTGCATAAATAAGAAAAAAATTCTATGAGAGTTCGGAACAAAGGTAAAATGCGGCTGAAAAGTTATAGAGTAATAAGTTCAAAAACGTAATCAAAAGTATAGCCTATTTTTTGGGGACTTACCAACATTATATATTCGAAATACAAAGATAGCTCGAAATCTAAATGTTTTTTATCGTTATACAATAAATATTATTGTCTTTTAAAACGATATTATATTGATTTCCCCTTTGCAAAGATCTAAACAAAGCTATTTGGTGCTTTTCTCTTTTCCATCGCCATAACTTTCACTTTACCACATCCACATATTGGGTGAAGGAAGTCGAAAATCGCATAAATTAAAAAAAAGTACACACGCTCTCAGCACTAAAAGACTGATAGACAAAGACCCCTAATGAAAAACAGTCGCAACCCTTTGTCGCTGTCCCCTTCGTTTTATATACATATCTACATGGATACATACCCCAAACGCCTGCCTGCAGCTTGTCGTTCCTCACCAAGGAAGTAATAAAGTATGTCGAGAGTAACTTATTAACCATGCTGACAACGCTACAAGCTTTTGGAGACCAGAAAGCAGTCATAGCCAGGATGTGTGTACAATGTGTGTCTATATAGTAAATACACACACGCGCAAACACAGTGTGTGTGATTATGGAGCGGTACTTACACATGCATATATGTATGTATGTATGTGCATATTATCCAGCACCATGCTTCATGTTTGCTAATTGCAAGTCGATTTTTCATTTCTCATTTTTCCCAAGTGTCGTCAGCGGAGTCCAATGTGGACTTAGCCAGGGGACACACTGATGTAAGTAAAAGTGATTGGGCTTCATGTCGAGTGGAACTTGAGGTTTCCGTTTAGTGGTACTGCAACCGGAAGAAACGCACGAATGACAAAATATTTAATGAATTCGAAAAAAAGCATGAAATTTATTTAAATACAACTCGTGAAAAGTGATACCCTCTGCTTGCTCAGTTGCATAATAAAATCCGGTTTCATGGTTGGTACAGATAATTTAAAAAAATAGCCGTAGCGATTTGAATACTGAAAACACATATATTATGATTTTAGTACAAAATAATTCAAAATAAAATTATTCCTTAAATCTGTTTACGTCCTTCGAGTGGTCCAAAAGGTTAATTTAATTACAAATTCTTTACTTTTCTCAGTGTTCACATTAAATTTTCATGCGTGTGGTGGACGGAAGAGGTCCGGGCAAGCATAGTACATGCCGTCGCTGTTACTCTCCCCCCTTTATTCGTTTAAATACCCAAGAGAATTAAACCTTCGACCTACGTATGTACATATATACATATGTGTGTATCTCCGCCGCCAACTTGTACTGATTGTCCCTTCAATGAAAAATAGCACTCATTAATGCTGCTCATTAGCAGCCGCAATGTTAGACCATTTTTGCTCCTTCATCCTGCTCATTGCTATTGACATTGACAGCTCCCTTTGCCCCCGGCATTTTACTTGCCCTTCTAGTTGTGTAGAACCATTCAGCGAGTGTCAACTGCCAAATGATTTGCCATTATTTACTAATAAAACTCATCGAGTTTTATCCACACGCACTCACTACGCTAACCGAATATACTATATGACCTCCAAACGACCCAACTCCGGCTCCAATTACTGATAAAGTGTAGTGGAATGGATAGATGTTCATGCTGTCACTATCCCTGCCACACAGACGGTTAATTCAAAGCGACTTCACGTTCTTATTTCGCAAATGACCTCAATCAGCATGGTCAGAGTTAAAGAAATGAGTTGGATATGGCTTAACGTTAGAATGATACCTTAACGGTAATATGTAATAGGTATAGACGCCGTTAATCTTAGGAGAATGATTCTAAATCTAAAAAATTTATCAAATTATACCATTATGTCAGCAAAGAGCTACAGTGTTCGAAGTAAATTTTGACATACTTATGTACATATGTATATGTATGTATCTACTATCCAGAATACAAAGTGAAGATCAAGTGTAAATTTTAATTCAAACAGACCGAAAACGGTGAGACTAGCTTTTGTAGAAAGAGACTGCCAAACCCCTGCAAGAATTAAATAAAGTCTAAGACTGGCTTTTGGTGTGAACATTTTCCTCAATGTGCTCCCGGTAGATCCGGGACATTATACGAATCTACATACATATGTATGTATGTACATATGCATGTATGAGCTTCGACTTGGCTAAAGTTGGATACATATCCAACTTCCTTTAACCAATCGAAGATGGATCAAAAAATGCTTTAAACAAAGTTACATTTCAACTATTTCTGTTTACAAACTAGGAAATCGATTGATTTTGTAGATAAATGTATGCATATATATATATATATATATATATATATATATATATATACCTATGCTGAGACTAATGTATCTAAAATAAGAGCGGGTAAGTGGTTGAGAATCATGAGTCAGACATATAATTTTAGACTGCCAATCAAGCGTATTTTTTAATTTCGATTATTTATTGGAATGACCACAAAATGACATTTGCATGTGGGTTCGGCCGTGCTCCAGCTCCAAGTTGACAGGCCGTCTCCCCTGCTTGGTGCCTGGGGGAGTTTGGCCGACAGCTGTGTGATATGACCTTAGTATTGGGCTGTTAGTCAAACCATTTTGACAAAAAAAAAAAAAAAAAAATGGAAATCTCTATTATTATTTTAAGTCTTGGTCAAAATTACCCCTAACAATAAGATTCACACATGAATACCACGTTATTAATTGTCCTACTTTACTTCTCTGATTTAAAATCAGGTATTCGCCTGAATTAACACATAATAACGTAGTGTTCGCTTTAAGGCATTACACACGACTATTTGGTGCAGGGGAATATCAAATTATAAGCTACTGTGACTGTAATCGTTGTTTTGCTGTTGGTGTCATCGCCAGTTACCATTGCAGTGACCAAAAAGCAATTAGCAAAGTTTTCTACATTGAAAAACACACACACCGAGATAGTCTTGCGAACAGGCAAGCTGAAAGCAGAGGTTCTACCCTTTATTTTGGTGTAGTTGCACAACTTATCATAGGAAATGGCAACTAACCAAGTGCCACGACCAGGCAAAACGGCAAGCACCGACATTCTCGACAATCTTCATCATTTAACTCAACCATCCCATCTGCTTCATTCACAATTATTCATGGATAATCTAACCCAAAATGGGACGTTAATTACTGGCGCATGTCAATGGCACGTCCCTTTTTTGTTTTTGCAAAAGTGAAAATGAGTGAGGGCATGAATTGCAAAAGCCTCTATATTTTTCCAAATTGGAATTGCACACGCCATAAACTATTTGCTCCGGTCCGCTCGTAATTTTATTGAGTGATTAATTGACCAAAAATGCAGTCTGCTTCTGACAGATTTTTCGTTAAAGCTTGCATTTAGAAATTTTTTATTTTTTAGTGCAAATTCAAAAGATTAAGATGTCTATAATAAAAAATTTTAAGATTCCTAAAATTTAATTTAATGTACTCCTGATAAGCCATCAAGCCAAAGAAGATTCTTTCCTTGTGCACTCATGCAAGAAGTGTCCAACGATATATGTATGTATATCTTTCAATTCCAAAAGCAACTAAAATTTTGGTGCTTAAAAAGAATTTAAATAGTTTGTTTAATATAATGACAAAAATGGCACTGTTGCTGTTACCGAATCCCGCTAACCCATTTTGCTTTCAATTTCCAAATATAAAACCACTCTTGAATAAGATATTTCTACGGGTTGATTTCGTCGTCTGTATACAAACAATTACAAATTTATTTTTTATGTATAAATTAAAAAAAAAAGAAGAAAACATGGTAAATAATGTAATAACAACCCGTTGACGTTTTAAATGCTGTTTAATGCTGCTGCATCATAAATCTGTAAATATAGCTAATATGTATAAAGTCATTGGGTCTGATTCTGGCTTCTTTTAACTACGCTTTATCTGCTTGTTCGCAATAAACTGCAGGAAATCACTGCGAAATAAGATCTTAGAATTCTCCTCGGCTGCATGCTCTTCCACTTGCCTCAGGTTCGTCCACTTCCAGAGCAAACGACGAGAATAACAAGCGCGAAACGAAGCAAAGATTTCAACTGCTTTTCCGTCAGGGATGGAATCCTTATAGAAAGCATCCTTGTTTTTTGTATTAAAATAGTATAGTTGATTTCGTGATCGCGAATGAGCCGAAACATAGTTTGAAGACAGTTCACAAAATATAAGTATACCGCCGGGTACAAAAAACTTATTGTCATCCAGGGCATAGCCGAAGCGTTGCGATGCATCCTTGAGCGTGTAGTGACGCATCTCGTTAAAGAATGTGTTAATATCCCGAAGACGAAAAACCGGCTTACTGCGCAGGGCACAATAGTTGCGGTCTTTTTTTGTACGGTTTGTTGAGACTTTTGGCATACTTTTCGCACATGCTTATGCGTTTGTGGAATGGAAAGCGCCTGATATCAATTCCGCCCAGGCATATGCCATCTATTATATGTAAGGCTGCTACACGCTGTATGGTCCTGCCTTCTCCATAAAATTCGTACACTATCTGTCCAAAGAAAATTGAACGCGGCTGCACTTCAAAGCTTGTGGAGACATCTACGAGCTCCCATTTCTTGTGCTCCGTATAGCGTAGCAAACTCCCACGTGATTTGCAAAGAAATAGTGTACAGGCATTAATATTTGTTTCCTCGCGTCCAAAAGGCATAAAATACCAATCGTTTACATTAGGTATAGCTTGGTCTAGACATGCTACGTCTAGCATTTCCGTTGGCGGCTTGCCTAACCAGGTACGATCTTGGGACCACCATTCGTGAAGTAGATCTTGAAGCAATCCATCTGTGGTTTTCACTTCTGGAGCCTGGCGAAGTTTGTCAGGTAGACGCCAAAGCTTCAGGCATTTCTGACGTACCTCTGACTGACGGGTTTCCTTGAGATCAGCGTTTTGAGCAAAAGCAGCTATCTTGTGCAGACCAACAATTTGATTCTTTCCGATATTATTGTTTGACTCAAAGATATATCGTCTGAACTCCTCATCTTCAGCCATCTCCTTAGCATCACAGATTTCTATAACATCAGACTCGCTATCCGCATTTGAATTTAACAGGTTATTGATTGCATTTAAGTAGTTCACTATGGCACTCGTGTCGGCACGCTTATTTTTGCAGACGAGATATCGCTCTGAATTGGCGGGTCTGCTACTATTTGGTTTGATAATTGCGATTTGGTTAAAACTTTTATACATCAGGTAGACCAAGCCTACGCTGAACGGTGTGAATAAATCAAATACTTTACACACAAAGTTGCCATTTTCGCGCAATATTTTAAGGGCGGTAAGAAATTGACACAAGTACAATTGCTTTGATAGAATCTCCTGGATGTTTTCCTGTCCCTCAACAGAGAATCCACCGTCAGCCATAGCAAAGTGTACACCTTGTGGCGTATGCTTTCGTATATATTCGTTAAGGGAATCCTGATTATCCTGATCAAAGATGTTTCCATCATCATTGACTCCATAAAAAGGATCAAAAGATTCGGGCGATGCGGCAAAAGAATTTCTCAAGCTTGAAGTCATTGGCCCCGCGAAGAGTGAAACCAAATCCTTTGGCTTCCCAAGATTTACGAAACAGAACGTACTCTGAGAAACCACCTGGGCCTGAAAGTTAATAGAAAAGAAAGAGCACATATGAAAACGAAAACACGACTTAAGCAAAAGGTTAAGAAATTGGTTAGGGAGCTAAGATGCGTATATGTACGCACATATGGACATAACTTTTTAATATGATCTCGATATAAAACACCGTTTCAGGTTGTCTTATACCTCATTCGTCATTTTCTATTTTTAAGCAAACAGATTTGTTTGGTACTAACGAATAGTTTGTAGACGAAGTTCGAATCTTTTATATTTCAGTTTGAATAAAAACTTTATTAATAATGCATTATTGCTCAAGTTTCTCACCCGCGCACATGTCAGTAAAATACAGCAATTCGTCCGGACCAACCAAGGAGTTGCCGTCCTGATCTTTTGGTTCTGTAAACATATTATCGCACATCGTATCAATATTGGCCATCTTTACGGCTGCCCGATTTAAAAAAATTGAACTTCGTATGGTTTCAAATGGGTTGCATCGCGACCGGGCACGACGCTTTTCATTGTCATTAAGATCGTCAAAGACTGTCTTGGCGTTAAGAATATGGTCCAGAATGGCGGGATCGCAATATTGTGTCTCATCGTCTAGTGAGGTTTTTTTTGGGCCCATTACTTTATGTCTCATAAGGTGGTCTAGCGAATAGGCATTGGCATCGGCTCGATCATTTCTAAGCCACAGCACTGGTTCAGGAATCTCTAGTTCATCGCAGTTTGGATCCCATTGGCCCGCTGACATCTGTACGGTGTCAAGCTTAAGTCCGAAACCCCGCCTTCCATCCTGTTGGACTGCTATAATGGGCTCTAAACGACCTTGATTGCTTTTACCCAAACCCTTGTCTTTCTCGTAGCCCATTTTTTCATCATATCCATGACTTTAATGGAATAACTCTTGACCCATTCGCTCTTGATCTTTTTTGGCCCTGGTTCATAATTCTCATCGTCTGATTGCTCCTCCATGTTTATATAGATGGTGTCTGTTTTTATTTCTTACAAATCTTTATTTTGTTCTAATTTTTGCTTTATCTTGGTAACACTGACTATCGATACTTTTCGTTAACATCATTAGAAAATCATAATATGGTCATACTGGCTCACATAGTTAACAGTTGTTAACAAAATAAATTCGCGGAGCAAATTCGAAATATAATTTGAAATTTTGATACAAACAAAAAATTAAATACGAGGGCCCTCTAATTACTTGGATTTAGGAGCAAAAAAAAAAATTGTTTTAAATTATGATTTTGTGTCCTCTTCAAGCATTAACGAAGGGATTTTGCGAAAGTTATTTTCGTACACCATATGTTTATATGTATGTACATATGTAAATGGAATAAATTTATTTTACGAATTACTCTTCAAGCTTCTTATATTTGTGATGGAATAACTTAATTCGCGAAAAAATAGCGCAAACTACATTTTTCATAGGTCTCGGAGTGGGGGCATGTTAGACACGTATGAGTATAGTTATCTTCCTCTTCATTATAAGTTTCGGGACCAAATTCGTGTTGATGCACGGCATACGTTTTTTTTGTATAAATGCTGCTTCTGACTTCCATTCGCAATTGCTTCATTTGTTTATTATACTTTCGAGCTTTGCCCATTTCACGTTTGTCATCTCGCAACTCGTGCTGGCGTACCAACTCTTCCTCGCTACCCCACACATCCATGGCTCGCTTGAGCACTTGCGAGTGTAAATAAAGCTTCATTTCACCCCAACGTACGTTGTGGGGATTCTTTCGGCTAATAAAACGCAGAGGTGGCTCCCTTTTATCAAAGTCACAGTCCTTTAGCAGATATTCGGCCTTAGCTTCAGTGCGTGTGATCAGTGTATATCGCTCTTCGGCATCCTTATCACGGCATTTGTCGCACACAGAATAACCGAAATTATTAAATAGGTACGAATCTGCAAATTGATCTCCACAATCGAGACATTCCTCATATTGGACCGGAATGGCAATTGCATCATCAACGATTAGCGATGCTTTGACATCAGTTGTGTCCTTAGTGCCTTGTCCCGGCAACACTGCCTGTTCCAACAGAAAACCTCCGCCACTATCAATATATTTAGTGCCTTGAACCTTGATCACGGAAGTTTGACTGGGATCAGAATCGAAGGGATTATCTGTCTGATTTCTGTAGAGCGAAATACGTTCGGCTTGTGCATTATGTAGGGAGTTTGTATACTTTTCAACTTACCGGTTGTCAGATATTTTTACATCCTTATACGGATGCAAGACGAGCTTGGCCTCCTGCAATTTTTTGGCCTTTGCGTGGTTGCGTTCAATGCGGGATCTTTGGGCTATTGTTAATTTAGACGTACTACTTTTTGTTTCTTCCGACATATCTTATTATATCTAAACTTAGTTATTTAATACATGTATGTATATGAATTTACTTAATATCGACAGTGCTTGCAAATGATGCTTTTAGGTTAACAGTGCTCTCAACTGATGCTGTTAAGTTAACAGTGACGGCACACGATAACGATTATCATTTGCCGCGTAAATCTGTGTTGAATTTTTTTATATTATTATTAGGTTACTTCCCAGCTCTGTGTGGAACTTAGAAGCGAAATTTTATCAGATGGCAGTAAATTATTTTCCCCATTTCTACTCGATTGAAGATATTTTTGTCACGCACGAGAAAGTGGAGTGCAAGGTAAACACAAAGCTACAGCGGATGGGTAAGTAAATGTTAAACACTCTATAGAAAACAACAGCAAAGACATACATACATATAATAATTTTTTTTTAACAGGATTTCTAGATGCAGGCTCGGAATCTGACCATCTGGAACCCGGACGCACCGTCAACTTGCCTCTGTGGTACATTAAAGAACTCAAAGCAAGTAACGCCTACTTTACAGTGTGTGTGCCCGAAATCTATAAAAATGTGCACAAGGCCGTTTGCGAGGCAGAAACAACCCACATCGAGCTAGGTCGTTTACATCCCTATTTCTACGAATTTGGCCGCTATTTAACACCATATGACAGCAATCATGTCATAGGCCGTATAATATTTGAGACGCTTCGACAGCGAGTACGTTATCTGTTAGACATATCGAAAAATGATGTCCAGAGCAGGAGTAGTAAACCAGAACATCGTTTAGACAACATTGAGGCCAACCTGCATGTCGCAGGCACTAAAACAAATACTCAGGTATAGAGTTTACATGGATTTACGCCCATCTTCCTACTTTATTTCAAATGTTCTTTCAGTATATCAATTGGCTGCAGATGTGTAGTAATAAGATATGCATCTCCCAATTAGTGGAGGAGCATCAGAAGAAGCGCAAGCGTGCCGATTGCAGTGATGATGAAGACGACGGGCACCCAGCCAGTAAACGATCTACTTTGTGACGCTTAAAACTGAAATGTCTTATATACAAAGGTGAGACTGCTTTGTATGTTTTGTTTAAACTTTTTAGTTTTTTATTTTGTAATTTGATGTAGTCCGCATTAATACCAAAAGAAATCCACATAAATATAGGTATATCTGAATAAAGCTTATGTGTCTTATAAATATCAAACATAAACAATTAATGGCTTAAATATACATAGGTGCACTTGCTTGTTAAGCTCAATTATAGATTATTGTTGTGCAATATAAGAGAAGCACAATATTCTTGAAAACGCGTACATCTTTTATATCTGTATGCTTTGGTAAAACGTCACAGGTATTCATTTTGATTTTAAGTTCTCAACGCACAGCAAATGTATTTAAGCTTCTAATTAACATATGCATGTTACCTTCATGTGGTAGCCTACAGGATATTACAAATTTAGCTACAATAGCAATGATCCGAATCTTTTTGATTTTCCAACTGTTCACTTTCAAACGCGGCTTTCTCGGGTTATCCAAAGTTGTAAATTTTAGTTGGTTTTCTTTTAAACTAATTTTAAAATGCCTATTTTCTATAAGTACATTGTGGAATATAATAAAAATGGCATATGACAGCGTATCTAAAATATAAGGTCCTTGGAGGCGATCCACGGCAATGGAACTGTCAGAACAAAACTAGTTGTCAAAATAAAATTTAATGAACAACATATAAATACATACATAGCTAAAAAATGTGTTTTCCATTTTGTACTATAGTTCAGTCTGTACACGGTTTTTTCAAAACTAAAGTGCATTAAATTTATATTTTTATTTGATTAAAACATATATTTCATGACCTAATAGCTTATATTACATTTTTCTTTAAAAAAAAATTGCAAACTTGTAACTGTTTTGGTTTTAGTAGGATTTGTATTTTCTTATGAATTTTTTAGTACGTAATGTCTTTAAGAATAGTAAATTAAAAACTACGCGTCTGTCAGAGTTTTTGTCCGTCTCGTGCGATGGTACGATGGTATAAGAAAGCGTGTTAGCGGCTTCGCAAAAGGAAGCGTTGGAACTGTGCATTAAAATAAATACATACAGGTATATATGTACATACATACATACGTATAAACACATTTATATACGAATAACGTTAGAGGTGTTTTATTCAGGGAAACTCTTCCTGCTTAACAAAAACAAATTACAATTTGCTCTAGGTTTTGCCATTTCCATTGGCAATATTCGTGGTGGGCATGGATTTGGCTGTAGATGTATTTTTGGGGATGCTGGTAAAGGGAGCGAGCTTTTGCTTGGGTAAGAACACCTGATAAATAAAAAATCACAATATTGAAAGAGATAGAACATTTATAATTGAAAGCAAAACTATACCTTTAACGCCCCCATCACCATTAAATAGAACCAGTATAGCTGCGGCAAGAAAAGAATGGCAATACTGATGAGACATCCACGTGGTAATCCACACATGGCTGACCAAATGGAAACGGCATCAATGGCCATACTATAGCGCCACATCACATAGGGCCACATGCAAACGCGACAGACAAAAAAAGTCGCTAGCATAAGCAAACCGTTGGCAATATATGCCGGCGAGTCTTTTAGGCGCATTGTGCTTAGTATGCTACGTAATGAGACAAACGGTGTGGAGAACTCCATCATGAACATATAACTGTATATGCAATGTCCACCACCTCTAATGTACTGCAATTAAAAGTAAAAAATGCTTATATTTTAGGTGTTTATAAACAATTTTTGTGATCCTCACCGTAACTACCAACAGACCGAAAGTGCCAATAAACACATGATGTATCATCATTACTGGATGAGTCAACACATATTTTAAAAAGTCCCAGCGTCCATCTTTTGGTATCTGCACGCAAGCTCCATCATAATCACAAATTTCATGGGGTGTACCTGGAACGCTACCGTTATTATTTCCGCCAACTTTTCCTTCTCCTGTACATGTTTCGGTATCCGTTGTGGTATCGTAGTAACATTTACTGCCATGTCCATTGGTTAGTAGCTGAGACTTCGTCAACCGCAGTTGATGCAATTTATCGGCGATTTTCTGCGTGTGCACTTTGTACATCGACCAAATGTCATACATAAAGTAGGCGGTGCCGAACCATCCATAAGCCTCCATTAGAAAGTGTGATGCGTAAACAAATGACTTAGCGCAAGTCGATTTGCATACAATAAGGCCGACTAAAAAAGAAAAAAGACGCCTGTATGGCCGATACGAGTCTGCAAATACAAAAATAATTCAGTGAATTGCTCCGTATGTCAACAGATTTTAATATTTTAACTTTTTAAATCAGCTTAAACATTTTTTTTTTTTTTCCAAAATTTGCTGTTTTTTACACGGAAACTTGGTTTGTCACTTTTATGAACAGATGTCCACAACAGTTAGTAGCGACGGGACCACTGAACATACTTTGGATAAGGTGTTAGTTCACTATAATGAAAATGAAATCGATTTGCTTAACGGCCAAGAACGGTTCGTTGCAAAATGCATGCTCAACTTTCCACCCCTAGAAATTGCAAGGCGTCGCCTACATGCCGATGGAATGTCTGATGTTAAACACTACCATAAAAATTCCGATCGAATCACATTAGACGGATATATTGATCGTGGCCAACAGCTGTTTGAACAGCTCACTCAGAGTGAACGCAAACGAGATCGACTGTTAGTTCCAGACTTGGCGACAGAATGGTTTCGAAAGCAAAAAATATTCCTCGACAAGACAACTTCAAAAAAGCTACGTCTGGAAAAGGATACTTGCAACACGACAGAATCGATATTGGAACCATTGTTGTCAAGTTGCCAGAAATATAACTGCTTGGCGTCGAATAATCAATGCATCGACCAACACTTGCCAAGGCAGGAACTAAAAATCAGAAAACTATGTCACCAACGGATGCAAAGTAAATTGATTTGCTGTACGCGAGTGCCCTCCAACGAACTGGAGCCAATAAGAAAAGGAAGTGTCAAGTTGCTTAACATCAATGCAGATTATGGTCAGAATCCAAAAGAACGAAAGCAACAATCGCAAATATTGACGAATGTTGAAC
The DNA here is from genome assembly GCA_018150345.1 of Drosophila equinoxialis. NCBI lineage: Eukaryota > Metazoa > Arthropoda > Insecta > Diptera > Drosophilidae > Drosophila > Drosophila equinoxialis. Next base: position 11,161,425 of record JAECWI010000238.1, read on the forward strand.
GAGATCCCATTTCAATTTCGAAGTCAAAAGTAAGCTGTTCAAGGGACGCACTCAAATCTCTTTTACCGACAGAAAGGATAAATACTATCTCTTTATCAAGGAAAAAACCCCGAATAACAGGAGTTTCTTGTTTGAAGTTACCTCTACGTCGTCGTTGCCCATGTCGACAGACGTGGAGGCAGCAGAAACAGCTACTCCTGTATGTTTCAGGCAGATGGACAGCCCATGTCCGGTGATTGTATGGCGGAGCGGCGCACAGATCCATTACTGCCGCGTCTACGTAAAAAAAACGATATTCGTAAAGCGCCGCAACGGCGACTCGATCCGACGCATTTCCGCCGCATCTCGCCAGAATTTTATAACCTACTTAAGCGCTACGAAGATGACATGACTCAACGATATCCTCTCTATGGAGTATCAATGCGATATTGGAGTGAGACAAAGCCATTTTGCCCTTGCGAGAAACAAGCTGAGCAAGCAGAAGATAAATGTCTCGGCGACGAAGCGGTAGAATCGTCGCCCGGCCACCTGAAATTGCAGGCGATGAATGCCGTTTCATCGAAAAATGACGACCCATCCGGAGGTGCCGAGGGGGATTCTGGAAGTCAACAGGTTATTACAGCTACTATGGATTCGTCTACTAAGGCACAGATACCCTGCACAAACCACTCTTGCCCGGCACTAAAACCCCCTACCATCAACGCCTATCAAGTGTCAATACTGCAACACGTGCTATCTCTATCCAATGAAGAAAGAAGAAAACAAGCCAAATTCCAAAAAGAGCTATAACCGCATTTGTGGTTGCTTCCGACCTTGCCAAACACCAGAGAATGAAATAAACAGGAAAGATCCTAAAAATTACAGAAGCGCATCGAATAAGCCATCGAATTTGGCCGCATCCTGGGGATCCCCTTTACGGACATACAGTGATATTCCTCGCTGCGTCGCCACGTCAGTACCAACCCACGGTACCGCTTTGCCCTCAACGTGCGTGACACATTACCATCTTCCACCTTATCAATCATTTTCCACAGCTTATCGAGGATCTGATTCGCCTACTTCTACTTCTCAGGCTGCCATATCTGCTGAAAATCCCTCCCTGCCCGCATCACGTAGTAAACATACTAGTTTATTTAGCGATTTCGCATGTCTATGTAAGCGCGCAATACTACCTGGTCGACACTTACTATACAACTTTAACACAAAGTATCGTCAGCATCGTGAAGCATATTTTGACCAGAAAACGGGCAAGCCTATGATGACAAAACAGCTTTCAAAACACGAGAACATACACAATGGACCCCCAAACCTTTTCCAAACACACCCAGCTCCTTGCTGTTGGCACTTACGGGAGAGGTCAGACGTTTCCAATAGTAATACCACCTTGAAAGCTAATAATAGTTCTCAGAATGCAGAAAATTCTAGTCGTCTGATTGCAGAGTCTTGTTTACAGACTGAGTTCAGCGGAATTGGCGAGAGTCCCGAAAACGCTTTCGTTCAAGATACGCCAACAAAAATGATGATAGAGTCGTCGTGTATATGCAAGAAGAGCAACAGTTATATTATTCCAAATGTTTCACAAGAACGTAGACAACAAGACCTTCAGTCAGAAGCAGTACTCAATTCAGATTTAGCAAGAGAATCCTGCCATCCTTTTAAACCTTGTGTTCATCTAGATAAAAGTACCAGGATAGAGACTGTCAACCACATTGTTTGTTCTGCCAATGACAAATGCATCCATAGCAATGTCAAAAACATAGTTGAGAAGTCTTTCAAATGCGATTGTTATCCTCCGCATTCCAATAACACACCAAAAATCAAAGAAAAAAAACACAATCCACTGATGCTTGTGGTGTTCGCAAATTATCCCGTGCCTGTTTTTTGGCTTCTGACTACTTGCAATTAATGCGTCGTGTTGCTCGAAAGCGATCTAGTAAAGTTTCGCCCAATCGCAAATCTATGCGTTCAAAAGACAGTAGTCGGGTGACAACCCCACTTGATATCACACAAAATATGGTACCATGTCTACAGTCAAGGGCCAACACAAGTAATGAAAGAAAATGTAAATCAAATATTTGCCGCAGTCATACCCCTAGTCCTTGTTGCCACAGTCAACAGATTCAAATGAAATCCACTGCAGATACAATTCCCTAGTCCTAGTCGTTCAAAGGACTATCAGAAAAATCGAGAACTAATCTGTAACCGGTCGAACATGCAGGATAAATCATTGATGTGTCACCAAGATGTATCCTCAAATTTATACAAACAAGATCGAAATTTATTGTCTTCGAACTTAAAAAATGAATTCATCATATCGAAATATTGGCCATCTTGCTGGACAGATGAAAGTTGCTCATCAGACAGTCATACCGTAGATAGTTCAGAGTCAGGAGATTCGCAAGATCAGACTTCTTCGTCGTATAATCATAATGGTTCAATTCGTTTGTGTTGCTGTGAAAACAAATCAAATTCATCATATAGACAAACATGGTATCCCATAATTCAGCGAAAGAAACATGAAAACCTTCATTACGCATCATCGACATCCCTATTATCACATATTGAAAGTGTTTGTAGTGTTAACAATACACAAAAAAAGAAAACTTATGGGATGAATAATAAGGAACCGAAAATCTCTTACGGCACTACGACTATAAAGTCCAAAATGGATGACAATTTGACGAAATTGGACAAAAGGAAAACAAATAGTACCGATATGCAATGTACTTGCTTACAACATAAAATTAAGCAGTCGGGGATTCGAATTAATGATCATAAAGAAATTTTATCACCAACGGCAAATGAATATTGTGGATGCAGTGGCGCAAAAAGATTTCGATATGATCATCAATCAACACCCTCGACGCTTAACTTCAGCAACTGGGAAAATTCGAAAACGTCTGCAGGTCAAAAGCAAACAAGATTCTCAGTGGGTTCAGAACATTCTGCATCATTAGGACGGTCTCTTAGGTTAAATTCTGATTTCATATTTGAGCCTTGCGTACCAAAGGCCTTAGTGGCCGCCTCGGATAAGGATTATAAGACATGTCCAGCTTCCAAAAACAATTTTAGAGCCATTGGCTCTGTACAGTATACAAATGAATGTTGTAATCCTGTTTCGTGTTACTACTGGAAAACTGAAGATTTGGGTGAACAGCAGCAAAATACAAATATGAAAGCATCATCCCATCGATTACAAAAGTGCCCTTCTTGTGCTAAACTTATTTTTGAAAAGCCCACGATAAATGAGCCGTTTATTCGACAGGGTTTGTCATTGGAGAAAAAACCCAAGCATCACTATAATCACAACCATGCCCATTTGTTGCTATGCTCAAGGCGCCCACCACCACCGCAAGATAAAAGTGCGTCTAGTCATTATAGGCCACAACAAATATGGGGTTTTAAAAAGCGACCTATTTGGCAATCTCTTCACCACAATTTTGATGATCGCTATAAAATAGTTGAAAGGGGAGCATCTAAAAAACTCCTCATAACACAACGCCCAAACTCTGGATCTGAGGTGCCGTTTCAAAAAAGGACTAGAGAACAAGACGTGTTAAGCAACAATAAACAGCATCCCCATCAGCGTAATCCCTGTGATAACACTGGTCTAAAGTTTAGTCTAAAGCAACTTGCAAAAACTGATGTATATAACTACCACAATAAATTTAATGAAGATTTTTGTAAAAATCTATCTTTTGCCCAAAGTACACCTACTGACGATGTAGACGACAAGATGCATATGAAGAAAAATGTCAGGAACTATGCGAATAATGGCCATTCTTTATTAATGCCATCACAGGTTGCGGCACCTACAAAGAAACACAACAGAAACTTTGCAGGTTTCATGTCATCACCAGCACTTTTACAAAGACGTTGTAGTAATCGAAATTTTTTGCGGCCAGCAGCTATTGTTTCTGATTTGGAATTCTGCACGCATTTAGAAAAGATCCAGGCAACTACGCCGTCCTCCCAAGTGCAAGCCGGAAGCCTTTCTTCGATCTGCAGACCCCAACTGAATTCATCCACTACAGGTTTCATTAATCCCCAGCGAAGTTCAGCTTATCGACGTAATTATTCCAGTTCTAGCGACATTGAATGCAACAGAAAATGTTCGACGTCTTAGTTAAACCTCTGGTTATGCGAACGACTGTTATGTACTTCGCAAGAGTGAGAAGGCTAACACAAGTGATAATAATTTTAAAATTCAAATATGTTATTTAAAAATAAAATCAGCACCGAATATGTCTTTAATTTTTATTTCAGATGTACTGATTACAGTTTTGTAAACTGTTCAAAATTTATGCTAATTTTGATGTCAAAAAGTATATTGGATACAAGAACAAAATTATGCATAACTATGAACAAGACGACAAGATGCATATGAAGAAAAATGTCAGGAACTATGCGAATAATGGCCATTCTTTATTAATACCATCACAGGTTGCGGCACCTACAAAGAAACACAACAGAAACTTTGCAGGTTTCATGTCATCACCAGCACTTTTACAAAAACGTTGTAGTAATCGAAATTTTTTGCGGCCAGCAGCTATTGTTTCTGATTTGGAATTCTGCACGCATTTAGAAAAGATCCAGGCAACTACGCCGTCCTCCCAAGTGCAAGCTGGAAGCCTTTCTTCGATCTGCAGACCCCAACTGAATTCATCCACTACAGGTTTCATTAATCCCCAGCGAAGTTCAGCTTATCGACGTAATTATTCCAGTTCTAGCGACATTGAATGCAACAGAAAATGTTCGACGTCTTAGTTAAACCTCTGGTTATGCGAACGACTGTTATGTACTTCGCAAGAGTGAGAAGGCTAACACAAGTGATAATAATTTTAAAATTCAAATAGGTTATTTAAAAATAAAATCAGCACCGAATATGTCTTTAAATTTTATTTCAGATGTACTGATTACAGTTTTGTAAACTGTTCAAAATTTATGCTAATTTTGGATACAAGAACAAAATTATGCATAACTATGAACAAGACGACAAGATGCATATGAAGAAAAATGTCAGGAACTATGCGAATAATGGCCATTCTTTATTAATACCATCACAGGTTGCGGCACCTACAAAGAAACACAACAGAAACTTTGCAGGTTTCATGTCATCACCAGCACTTTTACAAAAACGTTGTAGTAATCGAAATTTTTTGCGGCCAGCAGCTATTGTTTCTGATTTGGAATTCTGCACGCATTTAGAAAAGATCCAGGCAACTACGCCGTCCTTCCAAGTGCAAGCCGGAAGCCTTTCTTCGATCTGCAGACCCCAACTGAATTCATCCACTACAGGTTTCATTAATCCCCAGCGAAGTTCAGCTTATCGCCGTAATTATTCCAGTTCTAGCGACATTGAATGCAACAGAAAATGTTCGACGTCTTAGTTAAACCTCTGGTTATGCGAACGACTGTTATGTACTTCGCAAGAGTGAGAAGGCTAATACAAGTGATAATAATTTTAAAATTCAAATATGTTATTTAAAAATAAAATCAGCACCGAATATGTCTTTAATTTTTATTTCAGATGTACTGATTATAGTTTTGTAAACTGTTCAAAATTTATGCTAATTTTGATGTCAAAAAGTATATTGGATACAAGAACAAAATTATGCATAACTATGAACAAGCAACCCACCCTGCATTCGCATTCCAGGACCGGTTACTTCGGCTTTTTGCCTTCTCCCTGAAAGACTCGTAATGCGGGAGCCACGGGACCCACGTCGAGTCTCCGACTTTTCAGAAGCAGTCTTTAGGGTAATAACACGGCTATGTCGATTCGGCGCCTTTTCTTGATGTGTAGATGCACCTACGCCAGGAATATTTCCCACCTTCGTATTGGACGCTCCAGTCTTCGAATATCTATCACGTCGGTTTCCAACTCCGGGTGTACCCGTAGCACGAGGCGAGCTCTCCGGTTCGGTTGGTTTACGCACACAGTATAGCTGGGTATTGGCCATTTTCCGTGCAGGTTTCTTGGACAATTCCAAATCTTTATCCGATTTTTTTAATTTACGATATTTCCTACGCTTTATAATCAGGTTTTTATCGGTAGTAGTTACTCGTTGGTACAAAGAACATAACTCTTTGCACATTCGTGCATTATAAAAGCTAGCGGCTTGGCCATCTTGATCTAAAATACTGCACACCAACTCTTTAAGACTGACATTTTTCAAAGTCTCCAACAGGCGTGCCAAATCTACACGATAAATGGCTCGCTCGTTAAGACTTTCCAACATGCCAATTAGACACTTGCGCTGATCAAGTGACAAAATTGAATTGAGAAACATCATGCGCACAACTTTTTGATATATTGTTGAAATCAAGGGGATCAATATGAACGCCACAGCGGTCATACATACTGTCGTAGATCTCCAGATCGTTGAACTCGGTATAGGGCGCTTTGACATGCAGCATTACATCCCAATTACGATCTCGTGCAAATCGCTTCATTGGTTGAACCTGCTGGTAAGCCAATTTAAAGAGAGAAGAAAGCATGTAATAAATTGAGCAACGAAACAGGTAGCTGAGTGCCTCTACTAAATTTTGATTGCGACGACAGGAGCAGCTGCAGAGGTGTTTAGAGTCATTCTCTTTACTGCATCGAGGACAGATTTTTTTGTGCAACGTTGCAGCCAACGATGGTCATCAATCATGCGCACCCTGTCGTGTTGACTGTGAGTCGGTGATGGCGGCCTGAAGCATGGATTGCAGCGCAGGTTGCATCCATGGCAGCAAGCGTACATAATCAATAATTTTGTAGTTGTATCAAAAAATTTTGTATTTTGTTTTAGTCGAAATTAATGTGTATTTGGGGTTATGGGAACTTGCCATTCCCCTTTGACAGTAAACCCTGAGGTTGTCACAAATCTCAAAAAATTAAAAATTAAATATGAACCATGCTATAGACGAAGATTGTTTCTTGAAATTAGATTGTGGGGCATTAAATTGTTGCTCTGCGACAGCGGCTCTAACACTGTTTCGACTTAATTTCTTAAATTGATGTACTTCGTTAAGTATTCATAATACAGTCTGGGTTAAAAACACAACTACAGTTCGGCCACATATTGATAGGAATATGTATATGATATGACATATTGATATAATATATGAGAGTCCTAAGTAGGCTCCTGAGTTTTGTTCACTGAAAACTTATTCACATAAAGAACCTCTAACAATCAGTATGTGAAAAAAAAATTATTAGATTCGTTTTATTTGCTAAAAAAAAAAAAATTCAAAAAATAAATTTAGAAAAAATATATTAAAAAGAAAGTACGTTCAAAAAATACCCTTGCAAAATTATCGTTTTAAAAATTTTGTCCATGTAAAACAAAAATGTCGTTGGAAATGTCAAAATTTTACGCCGGAGCTCGCGCCGTGGTAGTAAATCCACCTATTGCAGTCCATCGGTCCAGGTTACCTACTTTATACCAAGTGAGACCCAAGAACAAGCAGAAAATATTAACAGCACCAAACAAGAAAACACTAATTAATTTAAAGGTCGGCAACGGAGAATCCAGAGCATTAGATGGACCGTCCAAAAATAGTAAACTATTAACATCAGGAAGAAATAGAAGTAACTTAGTAGCTGCGGCATCAGCAGTTTGCAAGGTTGGAACCAAAGGAGTTTCTTTTTTAAGTCGTAATAAGAATCAAGATAAACCTGTTCTTAATGCATTAATTATGCAAAATCAGCGCAAGCATATAACACATAACTCAAATCAACGACTTTACCAAGCGCGTCAAAAAAAGTTTCTTTAGCCAAGGACGTCGTGTAGCATCTCAGGGCGCGGCTTGCAACTCTATGTGCCAGCCTGATCTTAAATGGATCATGCGGCCTTTACGGAGCTTTAAATCCGAGAGTGGTTCTTCATCAGAGGTCAATGGCCGGATTTGCAAGCTGAAATGCAAAGAAAAGCTTGAGCATGCATCTTATCTGGCTGTTAAGACTTCCTGGCCCAACGATATACGTCGTTGTCGACGTCTGCAAACAACGGATCCAAGGGGACAGGGGAGCAAGCATTCGCGTGTGTTTTGCGTACCTAGTCAACGTATTATGTTGGTAGATCAGCTCAAGCAAGCTCAGGTACATCAGGTAAAGGCAAAGCGCGTGCGTTACCAGGACACAGAGCAACCCAAAACGTCAAAACATGAACAGAATCAGTATGTCCAACCAGAAAAAGCTTCCCCGTTGGAGATGTACGAAGTGGAGGAGACAACGTCGAAAATATTAAAGAAACAACACGAAGAGGAATTAATAACGATCAAAGAAAATTGTGGTTTGAATCAGAAGGTCAGCATTGGCTGCACCAGCATTAGTAGCGGAAGTTACCAGACAACTATTGCCTGTAGTTCAACTAGTTGCCATCAAAGTGACAGCATTGGTAAAATGTGGTGTTGTGATCAAAAGTACGATAGTCCTATTATAGAACATATTGGCAATTCCAAGTCCATAAAACTCACTTCCACCGTGATAAAAATAATACCTGAATCTTCGGTAGAGAAGAACGTAGCGATTCCAGTACAACGCAAGCCGATAAACGTACCTTCATCGCACGGGGAAGGGACCCAACTTAATACGCCTCAACATAAACCAGTAACAGTATGTCTTCCCCAGTTGGTAACATGTACGCCGACCCCGAAAATAGTTCGAGTCGATCAGCACAAGATTCCGCGGACCATGGAGGATGGTATCGATATGAGTTATCAGTACTTTGTATCCACACCACTTAAGCGCGGCAAAAGACCGCAAACTATACGATATCTTTATCGACCTATGGTGCGTAGCCTCAATACTTCGCCTACAAAGCAACTCAAAAGGTTAAAAAGAAATCATGCAAATATAGTGAACGCAGACAATAAAGGAACACTTAGAGATGAACTGAAAGTGCCACTACCCCTGAATACACTATTGCCAATCTCGATGCAAGTGCCTGAGCCTGAACAACATACATTTAAGCCTCCTCCACTTAAGATCAATGCAAAGTATAGACCGTTGTTAGAAAAACTCTCCAAAATGCCCTTCCCCACTGAAATGCCGAAGGAACGGATAAAGCAGGGCGGTTCAGTCGATGCTCATTTGAAGCGAATTGGTTTGCCTTCTGTTGGGATGCCCGCTACACAATTAGTGTTGGAGGCGCAGGATAGTGAAATTCAACCATCACTCCTGGATTATCACCCAAATGCAACGCGTTTGGATTCCAAATCAGGAGCCTACATTTCCTATCACGCTCCACTTCATTTTCAACGTATGACTGGAGGTACAGCCGCATACGACACTAGAAATCCCGATACTGGGTCCTCATTTTTGTTATCAGACGCTTTTTCTCCAACAATAGCAGCTGTTACATTTGACGACATAGAGCTGCAGATTAGTCAGCAGCCTAGCACTAACAAATGTGTTAATTTTCAACTGACTGATCTTTGTAGTAGTAGCATTAGCAGTCGCGTAGCATTAGATAAAAAACCCTGCAAGAAAAGGAAAGTGAATACCAATCGTAAGAGCAAAAGTAAGGTTGCCAAGAAAGCCGAAAGCAAAGGACGAAAGTGAATTAGTGTACAATATAAGACGCATTAACTATGTGAAAAGCCATGTTTTAAATATATTTTGATATTTGCGGGTTATAGTTTTGTTTTTCGTAAATTTAAAATAGTGTCATTTAAGTACTAATGACTAAATTCATGGATTATTAGGTTATTTTGTGGCTGCAACATTACAATCTGAACACAGTGATAAGGGGCTTGTAACTCCCGCATTAGCATAAGTTTTGAAGTAATTTTGATCCTATTGTTGGATGTGATTTCCTATAGCATAGATTCGGTCTCTGTTCAAACTTGATCAAAAACTTTAAGAAATTGTAAAATATATTTTGTAGTATTTGTATGTATGTGTAACATTTCACAATATTTATAGAAAATCACTTCAGAGCAGATGTTATTTTAACAAAATGATATATGTACATATGTTAGCAAATTTGTTATTACAGGAAGCTTTGAAGGTTTTCAGTTATTGTATTACAATTACACATCCAATCACTAATTAAGAAAATTTATATCAGTTGCGGCATAAGGGCGAACATTTTACATAAGCATAAATTGTATACAATTGTAATTTCTTACTTATTAAGTAGTTAGCATCTTAAACCTACCGTTTCAAATAGTTTTATATTTTGCTGTTTTTGTCGACCTTTTTTGGGCTAGGATTCCTAAGGTTCTACAATAAGGGCCAAAAAACAATACAGGTACATACTTTCATATATTATATATGAAAATACATAATCGATTCAAATATGTAACCATATATATTTTTTTTTCTCTACCTCTTTTCAGCAGAACTAATCAGTGAGTCATTTGGTGATACCTACTTATTGAACCTTGACACGCTAGCACACTCCCAACTTATAGACACATTTTTTAAATTGTATTTGCACCAAATACAGTCTATTGGGCAGGATGCACCTACATACATACATATGTTAAATTGAGAACAAGTAACTGTTATTGGTCAGTAAATCTATTATCGGGTCTTATCCATATGGAATATAGATTCCAGTCGCAATGAAACTACAATAGTGTACAAAGCATATTTTTAGAAATACATATGTGTATACATAAGTAAATAATACATAACTATAATTGATAACCAAAAACGCAGAGTCAATTTGCTGTCGGACACTAACCATGTACTTTGGCATCTAAGCATTTTTTCTCAACGTGCCTCTTTGGTATTTGACATCAAAGTCATATAAGCAAACATTGACGATATTGTTATCACTGCTGGAAAAGAAAACGGTGTGTAAAATATGAAAAGGGGGACCTGTTCGGTGGATTTATGTCTAGAGCTTTCGCTGATTACCAGGCGGATGTAGAATTTTAGGCATTAATAAGCGGACACAAACGTGCTTTAATTTAAATAAACTTTTTTTAATCTTTTACATTCTCAGTGATATTTCAATTTAATGATGTTGCATAACAGTTGAAAGCAAGACTTGCATCATCACTCAGTTGTAATTTTCCTAACAGCATTTAGTTATAACCACTCAACGCATACTTATGTACATATGTACATACGTACCTATGCATCATTGAGTTGGACTGGGAAGGGGCAAATGTATGTAATCTAGGTCATATGTACCTTTAATAATTTGGGGTTAAATTTTAATAACAAAATATACAGGTATATGTTTAAAGACCATAAACTGCAACCGGCAATAGAAAAACATTGTCAATATTCAATTTTCGTTACAATTAAACTAAATGGTCTACGCCCTTAAAAAAACATTGGCAATAACGTTAATAGCACTATACTACGTTAAAATTTACGTACATGTGCCTCCGGAAGAGAAAATCAATATAGATGAGCAGTCCTTTCTGTACTCACTTATTTGTTATTTCCAGAACATCAGACATCATGAGGCGATACTTGCGTCTAAATTGTTGGCCTCTTTTTTGTTTCGACAAGGTATTTGTTGCAGAAGTCAGTCAGCGAAATAAAATATATAAATCCTAAGGAGGTGAGAAAGAGTCCTCTTTGCAGTGTGATGCGGTCGGTGGTATTTGGAATTTGCCAAAGACTACCGCAAGCCAGACCTATTGAGCCAATGGAGAAGGCTAGGGAAAAGTAACATCCATGGCGTGCACGGGGACGAGACTGCACCTTTATCTCTGTTGGCATCGTCTGACATTGACTACTTCCTTCTTGACGCATACCTCCTTACGACAACCGTTTTGTGGTTTGCCCTGAATTGTTGCACTATTGCCACTTTATTCTTTGGTTTACAACCTGTTGTCCTGGAGGGTACCCGTGCTTGGACAGGATTAAATGTGGTGGATTCCTTTAAGGGACTAGACGTCACACAATTTCATTTTGGCGAAGCAAATAATACGAACTACATATGTGCACATCTGTCGCCGTGTTTTTTGTTGTTGTTGTATCCATTGATAGTGCTGGCAAATCCATCGATTGCACCGCCGATAGTTCGATTTCAACATGGATAGATCATAGCAGAGCTACCATCTGGCAACACTTCATTTAACATAGCTCGCAAATGATTCTGTTAAATCTAACAGTGTACATATCTATCAGCTGAAAAACTATCGATTTATCGCACTCTACCATTATTATCTATGGCCTTCTCACCACTAACATAATTCGTTTAAACAAAAAGAAAAAATGACGAAAAGTGTCGGTGTGTGCGCGCAATTAGCCATTTTGTTAACTATTGGCTGCTTAACACAAATCAGGGCAGCCAATTGTGAGTTTTGTAAACCCATATATGAAATATAAGTGAAAATCTTGTTTTGCGTTTGGTTCCGTCTGTTTTGTCCCCGTTCTCATGCAACTGTGTGTGTGTGTATTTGTGTCTGTAGGTAGTTGTCTCGCTAAGCTGGTGTCGAATTTTTTAATGCTGTTTTCGTATACGCAATTTATGTGTATACGTACATATGAATGTACATACTTTTCATACTTAAATGAATTCCAATTTGTACAATGTATGTAAATGTACATATTTAAATGTAAATGCAAAGATCGACTGTGTGTTTGTTTTGTATACAAACGCGAAGTTGACAAATCATCACCGAAATCATGGTAGAACAGAATGAGAGGCAGGTTGCTAGTATTGTGACAGTTGGTACTTCTATGTTTGGAGAAATTTGTAATGCTGACGGAGCTGCCATGTTGTCTTTTTAATTTTTTCTCGTGGCATGAAGATGCCTGAATTGACAAAAATAAAAATAAATAAGTTCCACCTACCATAAAAGATATAGCGAAGCGTTTTGTGGCGAAAATTCAAGTGTAAAGATAAGCAAACGCTGTCGTTCTGCAGTTGTAACCAGCCATTCATTGTCGCTATATTTTTGTCTTTGTTGATATTTTTGTTCATATTCGCAAATTTTTACGCCATGCTCCATTTACGGTGTATCCGTTTTCAAAAGATACTTAAACGCATGCATATGTATTTATCTACATACATACATATATAGGTATCTATACAGCCAGCTGGATATTAGTACATTTCTAATTGAACATTGTAGTGCATTTCTGTTAAACACTAAAATATTATTTATTTTTCTTTATTTTGTTTGTGGCAATTTTTAATTTAAACAATTTAGCTCATACACACAAAGAAATGATTACCCCAGAATAAATAAAAAGAAAAAACACCTTTCGTCATTATTTAATCGTCATAAAAAGTGCAGGCAAAACTTATTAAATAAATTGCCTTTGTCCACAATTTGTATGCATTTGTATGTGTGCATATATAAAACAAATATTTGCTGGCACTCAAATACCTTTATTATTTTCCTATCTAACTGATACGCTGTGATAATCCGTTTTTTAATTCCGTCGAGGTAACTTTAAGTAACCTAAATGCACCTTTATGTATGACGATATATCTGTATCAATACTCAGTTATACATATATGTATGTATGTACATATATGCTTCTATCTATTTTGTTATTGTCAGTCTTTGATATATAGAAAATGACTAACAAGAACTGACATCAGGATCCGAACCGCTTATCATGGTTTGGTGCTCGTTTCTCCTATAGCTAAAGCTAAGATAAATAGTTGTAGAGATTTTGTTGTTCTTAATGCAAAGTGACTAAGTGCGTTGCTTTGGATGCTCATGTGGGGGGCTAGGACTTATAATTTATACAAACAAAGTAATCATTTAAAATAAATTACAGCAAATCCTGAAAGCTAACAGTTTTAGATAGAAAGCTTGAATAGACTTTTTTAAAAGCTCACATACAAAATCATTTAGGAAAAACATTAACTAATGTTTTAAAAGTAACAGATTAAATATTTATAAAAATATACTTCTTTGCTATGCATATAAATCTAAAAACGCTGCTAAGCTAATCAATCGGTTCTTCTTTTACAACAAAACTTAATAATTGTCGACTTATTTTTTTTTAATTTCAGCATGGGCCGACTCTTACCATATTCTTGGCACGAAATCCATATACACTGATATCCATGATGTTGTGAAATTGCCTGCTGATCAATCACATCGTCAAAGACGCGCAGTACTTCCAGATACTATTACTACCCCATCGCCAGATGTGAAAAATCAATACCAAAGCGTAAACGCCAATGCAAGCGTATCGTCCACTGTCACCGATACCATGGTTACAACCGTTGATAGCAAAGCAGCCGGTAGTCTCGCATACAATATACACAATGTCGGCGTGAATGGTACCGGCCAACGCAAAGATTATAGTGTACAAAGCAGTGACGGCACAGCCACAGCTGCTGGCACAGCCAGTACTACGATTAATACTGCTGCCAAAAAGCCAACGTCGTTAGCTTCTCAGCCTCAATATCCTAAAAAGGTGGGCGCTACATCTGTTACTCAATCGGAATCCCCAACAACGACAACTGAACGTCCATTGGTCGACGATGTTGACATATCAGAGGAAAAAATAATTAGCGGTACGACCAATCAATCTTTGGAACGGCGCGAAGACCATCATGATTACTATAATAGTGCACTATATGTAAACAAAGAAGAAGCTGTGAAAATGTGGTCCCAGTTACGTAATATACCAAACAATACTATGTTGTCGTCATCGCATCGTCGCGCCATGACAGTGGAATTAAAATTCGACTTCCCTTTCTATGGACACTATGTGCGCAATATAACTGTAGCCACTGGAGGGTTTCTCTACACTGGTGAATATGTACACTCTTGGTTGGCCGCTACGCAGTATATTGCTCCATTAATGGCTAATTTTGATACAAGTATTTTATCCGAATCAGTTGTTCGATTTCTTGATAATGGTAAGTTTTATTAGACATTTTATTCGTCTTACTTCTTCTTTTTATCACTTTTTAGGTACGGCCTTCAGTGTCGTTTGGGAGAATGTTACATTACAAGACAAGCCCGATTACGGAAAGTTTACATTTAGTGCCACGTTACATCGCAACGGAGACATTGTTTTTGGGTATTATCAAGTGCCCACACTAATTAACACAATTCAGGATAATCAGCATCCAGTTAAGGTTGGCTTGTCGGATGCTTATATCATTGATAAATTTTTGTACTGTAAGTAAACATGACTATTATACAATAACTATTTAATGTAAATGAAATATATTTTGTTTCATGTTTGCTTGAAATCAAGCACTTATTTAAATGGAAACAATAATTTTATTGGTAATTTCACCAATACGGCCATTAATTTTTAAGCACTAAGACTCGATTGAAATCCCTAACTTATGCCTTCTTTATGCTTTAATCCTAAACAGTTGCCCGCAGAAAGACAATATATGAATATCATCGGGTATCCTTTACACAACAGGAGATTACCAATGCCACTATAATTAAATTGACCGCGCTACCGACCTGCCTTGGATATAGTGATTGCGAGTCCTGTATTAACCATAACACTACGTTTGCGGTAAGTACATACATAAATTCTTTAAAGATGCATTTTTTATATAACTCTTTATTTCAAATAGTGTTCTTGGTGTCCTGCGTTAAATCGCTGTTCTACAGGCACCGATCGCAAAAAGCACGAATGGACTCAAAAAGGTAAGTTGGATTAGTTGATAGTTTATGAGAAGCAAACATACAAATTGTTGTGTTCCCTTTACCCTTTAAAGGATGCGATGAAGCTGCAATTACTAAGCTATCTAGCTGTCCAGCGCTAGGAGTAAAGGGCAACAATGCTGCCCAGGAGAAAAATAAACAAAACGACCTAATTGATGCCAATTCAAGGCAAATTACGTCTACTACTGTCGTGTCACACAGTTCAACAGCTGCTACGGAGCCAACAGTTAGCACCAAACGACCGCCACAGCCATCTACCACAAGCAACACTGATGAAAATAATAGCTGGCACACAAACGGTGATCACTTGGATGCCAAATTGTCTCAAGCAGAGGTGGAAAACAAAAATGTGGGAGTGGCCTTTGGTTTTATGGTACCAATTTGTTTGGTTTCTGTAATAGCGCTTTGGCTGTTTTATGCATACCGAAATCCCCATACAAAAAGTGGTCAGTTGCTAATACAGGTGAGTGTCTTACAATAATTAATTCATTTTTGCATTTCAAACTAAACAATTGTCTTATAATAAACATGCAGTCTAAGCATTTGCATCAGGTTTGTAAAATAACAAATTTTAAAAATAATAAGTCTTGCAAAGTTCCTAACCTTGCTAATTAATTTGTTTAATTTTCAACAGTTCCGTCCTAGCCAGTGGTCTTGGCGACGTGGTGAAGCCCGCTATACAGCAGCCACGATACATATGTAGAACAGCAACAATAACTTCTACTCTGTAACACAACCAGCAACAACAGAAAGCTATCGTGAATTATGATATAAGTTAAATGTAAACGAAACACAGAAATACTGAAGATAGTCTTTAATTATTAGTGTTTTTGGCAAGCGCAAAGAGTAAAGTAATTTTTTTCGAATTAGGA
Source organism: Drosophila equinoxialis (assembly GCA_018150345.1). Lineage (NCBI taxonomy): Eukaryota > Metazoa > Arthropoda > Insecta > Diptera > Drosophilidae > Drosophila > Drosophila equinoxialis. Next base: position 11,177,861 of record JAECWI010000238.1, read on the forward strand.
AATTGGAAAAGACAAAGAAAAAACTTGGATAAATTTAATTTTGATATGTATTTATGTAGGTCAATGCGCTTTTAAAATTACATCTTTTTTCTGTATTTAAAAAACAAACCAAGATATGTGAAAGTGTGTTTTTCAGACCGTTATACAATTATTTAATTTTGCGTTGTTAAGTATCTTCTTTAATTTGCTCAGGCTTCTACTATATATCCCTCTTTCAAAACAAGACGGGCAAACAACTCACGTACACACATACTCACAGGGCAAAGTGCTTGCAATTGTTTTTGTAGTTCAATTTTATAATTTTTTTTATTGGGGAACAGTTTAAGTTCCCATATTTACAAATGTAAGTATACATATGAACATATAATGAGTGCGTGTTGCTTTTAACTTGGAAATATTGGTTTATTTGTCTTGCTGGTAATCAATTTTAAAAATAATATATAATATTTATTTTTGAAATTGTACTATACGAAATTTATGAACGGTTTTATACACATACAAATTGTAAATTTATGTCTTTTGTGGAATATTGGTATACAGACGAATTTTCTTTGTATAGCATATTTGTCTACATATGAGGACGACCTATTTTTTGTTAGTAATTTTGTAATAATCAACAAAGGAAACAATTTAACTGTACAATTTATAAAGCAAAAACCTAAAATGAGAAGTAAAAAATTGTATACATATTAAAAAAAAAATTAATAAAATCAGTATCAAAAGCAAAACCTACTTAAGAGTGAAAACCACAATTAAGAAAACTGTATAACAATGTATTTTGATAATGAAATAAAATCTATATTTTAAACTTCTATTCTTATGTTTAGCTTTTAGCTAACAATTACCTTATTACCGGTATACCTTAATAAAACGCATTTTTTTATTGTAATAAAATTGTTTACTTTTGGATTAAAGTTACGACAAAGTGATATATACAAATTTTCTCAGTACTTAAAAATGCGTTTGCAGATATACAAAACATTTGGAACAATTGGTTAAATAAAGTAATCAAAGAGCCGATGAGTAAATATTTTATTTATAATTTTTATAAATTATTGCTTGCAACAGAAATTCTTGCTTTTGGCCGATCTCAAACATCAAACACAACATTCTCCAAGCCAGGAGTGGAAAAGAATATGTATATCTAATTTCAAAACACATCCAGTACATTGAAGCATGCATCCAAGAATTTTCCAATGTAGTCATGAGGGTAAATATGACTCTGATGGCTTAAATTTACTTACATTTATTCTTAAATAATAGGGTAGGATTCTGCTGGGGTACCTCCATACCCAAATTGCATACCTGCACCAAATGAAAGATCTGATCATAACAATTTCGCACTATAAAACTATGCTCGCCGTTTTCAAAATGCAAAGAAAATGGGTTATTGCATAGTTATAGAATGATTCAATATAATGAAGAAGCAACCAATGAGCAAGTCCAGGATTGGGTATCTAACGAGAAGAGTTAAAATAAATAACTAATTTTTGATTCGATTTCTTATTCTTACCTTGCTGTCTCGAAAGGTGACCAATTCCCATTTATTTGTCCAATCAATGCAAACACCATCGATTTCCAAGTTAATCTCATAGTTAAAGGCCGTGTAAATTTTTTTGGACCTATCACTTGCCACACCGTCCTCTGTTTTGAATAAAAAGATAACATATGAATTTCGTCTTCCAATTATAATTTGTTTCTACTCACTTGATAGGCCAGTGGATAAAGTTTTTCTAAATCGATGGCATTAAGGGGTCCATCAAGTATTTATTTCTTAGGATTTTCTAGATGCTTGAAAAAAAATATGTATAGACTCCATCAGACAACAATAGTTCTTTGTTACAAATATAGATGACACTTAAAAATCAATTTAACAAAACAGGGGAGCCAGCAAAATAGCGGGAGTCAGATGAGAACAGTGCTCGCTACATATGCTCTTAAATTAACAATGTTACCAAATATTACTGTTAGGTAACAGAGTACAAAACGATTCTGTTGGTTTAATAGATTAGAGATGACTTTTGAATTAGAGATGACAATTAAAAACTAGGTTTACAAAATAGAGGGAGACAACATAATAGTGGATCAAATAGTGATAGCCGGCAAAATGGTGGATCAAATAGAGGTATCTGTTAATGACAATTAAAAACTAGGTTTACAAAATAGAGAGAGACAACATAATAGTGGATCAAATAGTGATAGCCGGCAAAATGGTGGATCAAATAGAGGTATCTGTTCACTTAACATAATTTGCAAAGACCCCTGTGCGTGTAGCGAATGACGCCGACCAATGAGACTCCGTTGTACGTATTGGCAAATGGCGCCGACCAATGAAAGGCCATTCTACGTGTTGGGAAATGCCGTTGACCAATGAGACGCCGTTGTGCGAGTTGGCAAATGCCGCCGACCAATCAAAAGAAGGCAATGTATGAGAAGTGACCGCGTAGCCACCAATAGCCTGTGCGGGCACTGTTAATTGGCATATGATTGTTTGCGCGGCTGTGTGTATGCATGCCGAAGTTAACACAAAGTGCTGTAGCTGTACCGATGCTATTTCTAAATGTAGGAAAAGAGGAAAAAGGATGTAACAAAATAGGGAAGAAGGAAAAAAGGGAGAAGAAAAGGAAAAAAAGGAAAAGGAGGGGAAAAAGAAAAAGGGAGAAGAAAAGGGGAAAAAAGAAAGGGGGTAAAAAGGAAAAGAAAAGGAGAGGGAAAAGGGGGAAGAAAAAAAAGTGTTTAATGCAAAACCGTTTGTGGCGCGTTGATAAGCTGCATTCTGTTTTAAATTTATGCCGCAATTGCATTTTCGAAACAGCCAGATCTAGATAAAAATGACTGAAATAGCGTCAGTGGTGTCAATGGCCACCACCTGTAGCAGCAAACAGTGAGCGCTTGATGCATAATTAAATATTAATTCCATGGTTGCCAAAAAAGCAGTTTCCCTATTTCCCTACATATTCCCTCTATTTTTAAGCGCACTTAACACTTCCCTACATTTCTCCCTTTATTTTTGCTCATCACTACTTTCTTCCCTCTATTATATTGGCGCGCTTTGCAATGTACCAATATTTTATCAATAAAAAATTGGGAAATGCCGCTAACCAATGAGAGGCCATAGTGCGTGTTGGCAAATGCCGTCGACCAATGATAGCCATTGTGCATGTTGGCAATTGCCGTCGGCCAATGAGAGGCCATTGTGCGTGTAGGCCAGAGGTAGGCGCCCATAGTCCGTGCGGGCACTTTTGCTCGGCAATTGCTCGTGTGGCCGTCTGTGTGCATGCCGATGTGAGCACGAAGTACAAGTTGAGAGCGTAAAAAAACAGCTAGTGTCGCATAGAATTTTGACGAAAGCAGTACTATGTCGCTTTGTTACGGAGCTACACGCAGAAAAATTAATGCTTCACTTTCTTACATGGCAGCTTTAAAAATATTGTGCTATTATTTATATTTTGTCCCTATAGGGTAAAAAAATATAAGCGAACACGCATAATCTAATATAAATGTAATATATACATACATGTGTGCACATATATGCATAAATAGTATGAAAAATATGTGTAATAGCTGCTACAAAATATGCATTCATTTTTATGATATTTAGGTAAAAGGAACCCAAGGCCCATAACTGTATTTTGTTTTAACTTTTTTATTCGTTTCTTCACATACGATTCGCGCAGTGTAAAGCAGCTTACGCACACAAGTAAACGCACGCATACATTGACAGTTTGAGGTAGCTCCCTTTGTGCCTACCCCTGGTGTAGGCAAATGCCGTCGACCAATGAGAGCCATTGTGCGTGTAGGCAAATGCCGTCGACCAATGAGAGGCCCTTGTGCGTGTAGGCAAATGCCGTCGACCAATGAGAGCCATTGTGCATGTTGGCAATTGCCGTCGACCAATGAGAGGCCATTGTGCGTGTAGGCGAATGCCGTCGGCCAATGAGAGGCCATTGTGCGTGTAGGCAAATGCCGTCGACCAATGAGAGCCATTGTGCGTGTAGGCAAATGCCGTCGACCAATCAAAAGACGGCAATGTATGCGAAGTGCCCGCGTGGCCACCAATAACCTGTTCGGGCACTGTTATTGGGCATTTGATCGTTTTCTCGGCTGTGTGTGTACATGCCGAAGTGCAGACGCGTTGATAAGGGTCATGTGGGGTCATTGTGGTTCTCGCTTGGGGATTTTTAGGTTCTTCAAGGGTAGGTGGCAAAGCGTGGTGGGGGTGGTGTGAAATGAAGGAGAGAGAGGGAAAAGCTCTATAAACAGGTGTTGCTGGCAGCTAGTGCAAGTTCTGTTAACAGCTGTTGCTAACGGTAACACGACCATCGATGAACGGATATCGATAATAGGGCTATCGATAAACAGATAATCGATAGGCGGATTATCGATAAACAAATTATCGATAACAAAAATCGATAACAGAATTATCGATAACCGAATTATCGATACTAAAAATCGATAAATAATTTATCGATACTAAAAATCGATAAACAATTTATCGATACTAAAAATCGATAAACAATTTATCGATACTGAAAATCGATAAACAATTAATCGATACTAAAAATCGATAAACAAATTATCGATACTAAAAATCGTTAAACAAATTATCGATACCAAAAATCGAGAACCGATTTATCGATACTAAAAATTAAAAAATTAATGAACCGCATTCGATATATAAACTATCGATAAATAACATTCGATAAAGGGCAATTGGAAAATGGATTCGCTGCAAAATCTGAAATCGCCGCAAATTTTATATTCGCTGCAAACTCAAATTCGCTGCACCATGAAGAAAATAGAGGAAAAAAGGGAAGAAAAAGGGGAAAGAAGGAAAAAAAGGGAAAAAGAAAAGGAGGGGAAAAAGGAAAAGAAAGGAAAGGAAAGAAAAAAAGGGAAAAAAGGAAAAGAAATAAGGGAAAGGAGGGAAAAAAGGAAGGAAAAAAGGGGGAAAAGGAAGAAAAAAGGGGGAAAAGAAAAAAGGAAGGAGAGGAAAAAGAGAAAGAAGGGGAAAAAGGGAAAGAAGGGGAAAAAGAGGGGGGAAAGGAAAAAAGGGGGGGAAAAAGAAAAGGGGGAAGGAAAAGAAAAGAAAAAGGAAAAGGAAAAGAAGGGGAAAAAGGGAAGAGAAAAAAGAAGGAAAAAGAAAAAGAAAAAAGAAAGGAGAGGAAAAAAGAAAAGAAGGGGGAAAAGAAAAAAGGGAAAGAAGGGGGAAAGGAAAAAGGGAGGGAAAAAGAAAAGGGGGAAGAAGGAAAAGAAAAGAAAAAAAGGGAAAAGGAAAAGAAGGGGAAAAAGGAAAGAAGGAAAAAAAAGAAAAAAGGGGAAGGGGGAAAAAGGAAAAGAAAAAGAAGGAAGGGGGAAGAGGAAAAAGGGAAAAAAAGAAAAAAAAAAAAGGAAAAAGGAAAAGAAAGGTAAGGGGAAAGAAGGAGAAGAAAAAAGGAGAAGAAAAAGAAAAAAAGGAAAAGGAGGGGGAAAAAAGGGAGAGGAAAAGGGGAAAAAAAGAAAGGGGGTAAAAAGGAAAAGAAAAGGAGAGGGAAAAGGGGGGGAAAAAAAAGTGTTTAATGCAAAACCGTTTGTGGCGCGTTGATAAGCTGCATTCTGTTTTAAATTTATGCCGCAATTGCATTTTCGAAACAGCCAGATCTAGATAAAAATGACTGAAATAGCGTCAGTGGTGTCAATGGCCACCACCTGTAGCAGCAAACAGTGAGCGCTTGATGCATAATTAAATATTAATTCCATGGTTGCCAAAAAAAGCAGTTCCCTATTTCCCTACATATTCCCTCTATTTTTAAGCGCACTTAACACTTCCCTACATTTCTCCCTTTATTTTTGCACATCACTACTTTCTTCCCTCTATTATATTGGCGCGCTTTGCAATGTACCAATATTTTATCAATAAAAAAATTGGGAAATGCCGCTAACCAATGAGAGGCCATAGTGCGTGTTGGCAAATGCCGTCGACCAATGATAGCCATTGTGCATGTTGGCAATTGCCGTCGGCCAATGAGAGGCCATTGTGCGTGTAGGCCAGAGGTAGGCGCCCATAGTCCGTGCGGGCACTTTTGCTCGGCAATTGCTCGTGTGGCCGTCTGTGTGCATGCCGATGTGAGCACGAAGTACAAGTTGAGAGCGTAAAAACAGCTAGTGTCGCATAGAATTTTGACGAAAGCAGTACTATGTCGCTTTGTTACGGAGCTACACGCAGAAAAATTAATGCTTCACTTTCTTACATGGCAGCTTTAAAAATATTGTGCTATTATTTATATTTTGTCCCTATAGGGTAAAAAATATAAGCGAACACGCATAATCTAATATAAATGTAATATATACATACATGTGTGCACATATATGCATAAATAGTATGAAAAATATGTGTAATAGCTGCTACAAAATATGCATTCATTTTTATGATATTTAGGTAAAAGGAACCCAAGGCCCATAACTGTATTTTGTTTTAACTTTTTATTCGTTTCTTCACATACGATTCGCGCAGTGTAAAGCAGCTTACGCACACAAGTAAACGCACGCATACATTGACAGTTTGAGGTAGCTCCTTTGTGCCTACCCCTGGTGTAGGCAAATGCCGTCGACCAATGAGAGCCATTGTGCGTGTAGGCAAATGCCGTCGACCAATGAGAGGCCCTTGTGCGTGTAGGCAAATGCCGTCGACCAATGAGAGCCATTGTGCATGTTGGCAATTGCCGTCGACCAATGAGAGGCCATTGTGCGTGTAGGCGAATGCCGTCGGCCAATGAGAGGCCATTGTGCGTGTAGGCAAATGCCGTCGACCAATGAGAGCCATTGTGCGTGTAGGCAAATGCCGTCGACCAATCAAAAGACGGCAATGTATGCGAAGTGCCCGCGTGGCCACCAATAACCTGTTCGGGCACTGTTATTGGGCATTTGATCGTTTTCTCGGCTGTGTGTGTACATGCCGAAGTGCAGACGCGTTGATAAGGGTCATGTGGGGTCATTGTGGTTCTCGCTTGGGGATTTTTAGGTTCTTCAAGGGTAGGTGGCAAAGCGTGGTGGGGGTGGTGTGAAATGAAGGAGAGAGAGGGAAAAGCTCTATAAACAGGTGTTGCTGGCAGCTAGTGCAAGTTCTGTTAACAGCTGTTGCTAACGGTAACACGACCATCGATGAACGGATATCGATAATAGGGCTATCGATAAACAGATAATCGATAGGCGGATTATCGATAAACAAATTATCGATAACAAAAATCGATAACAGAATTATCGATAACCGAATTATCGATACTAAAAATCGATAAATAATTTATCGATACTAAAAATCGATAAACAATTTATCGATACTAAAAATCGATAAACAATTTATCGATACTGAAAATCGATAAACAATTAATCGATACTAAAAATCGATAAACAAATTATCGATACTAAAAATCGTTAAACAAATTATCGATACCAAAAATCGAGAACCGATTTATCGATACTAAAAATTAAAAAATTAATGAACCGCATTCGATATATAAACTATCGATAAATAACATTCGATAAAGGGCAATTGGAAAATGGATTCGCTGCAAAATCTGAAATCGCCGCAAATTTTATATTCGCTGCAAACTCAAATTCGCTGCACCATGAAGAAAATAGAGGAAAAAAGGGAAGAAAAAGGGGAAAGAAGGAAAAAAAGGGAAAAAGAAAAGGAGGGGAAAAAGGAAAAGAAAGGAAAGGAAAGAAAAAAAAGGGAAAAAAAGGAAAAGAAATAAGGGAAAGGAGGGGAAAAAGGAAGGAAAAAGGGGGAAAAGGAAGGAAAAAAAGGGGGAAAAAGAAAAAAGGAAGGAGAGGAAAAAAGAAAAGAAGGGGAAAAAAGGAAAGAAGGGGAAAAAGAGAGGGGGGGAAAGGAAAAAAGGGGAAAAAAAAGAAAAGGGGAAGGAAAAGAAAAGAAAAAGGAAAAGGAAAAGAAGGGGAAAAAGGGAAGAGAAAAAAGAAGGAAAAAGAAAAAGAAAAAAGAAAGGAGAGGAAAAAAGAAAAGAAGGGGGAAAAAAAAAAAAGGGAAAGAAGGGGGGAAAGGAAAAAAAAGGGGAAAAAGAAAAGGGGGAAGAAGGAAAAGAAAAGAAAAAAGGGAAAAGGAAAAGAAGGGGAAAAAGGGAAAGAAGGAAAAAAAAAAAAGAAGGAGGAAGGGGAAAAAGGAAAAGAAAAAGAAGGGAAGGGGGAAGAAGGAAAGGGGAAAAAGAAAAAAGAAAAAGGAAAAAGGAAAAGAAAGGTAAGGGGGAAAGAAGGAGAAGAAAAAAAGGGGAAGAAAAAAGAAAAAAAGGGAAAAGGAGGGGGAAAAAAGGGAGAGGAAAAGGGGAAAAAAAAGAAAGGGGGTAAAAAGGAAAAGAAAAGGAGAGGGAAAAGGGGGGGAAAAAAAAGTGTTTAATGCAAAACCGTTTGTGGCGCGTTGATAAGCTGCATTCTGTTTTAAATTTATGCCGCAATTGCATTTTCGAAACAGCCAGATCTAGATAAAAATGACTGAAATAGCGTCAGTGGTGTCAATGGCCACCACCTGTAGCAGCAAACAGTGAGCGCTTGATGCATAATTAAATATTAATTCCATGGTTGCCAAAAAAAGCAGTTTCCTATTTCCCTACATATTCCCTCTATTTTTAAGCGCACTTAACACTTCCCTACATTTCTCCCTTTATTTTTGCACATCACTACTTTCTTCCCTCTATTATATTGGCGCGCTTTGCAATGTACCAATATTTTATCAATAAAAAATTGGGAAATGCCGCTAACCAATGAGAGGCCATAGTGCGTGTTGGCAAATGCCGTCGACCAATGATAGCCATTGTGCATGTTGGCAATTGCCGTCGGCCAATGAGAGGCCATTGTGCGTGTAGGCCAGAGGTAGGCGCCCATAGTCCGTGCGGGCACTTTTGCTCGGCAATTGCTCGTGTGGCCGTCTGTGTGCATGCCGATGTGAGCACGAAGTACAAGTTGAGAGCGTAAAAAAACAGCTAGTGTCGCATAGAATTTTGACGAAAGCAGTACTATGTCGCTTTGTTACGGAGCTACACGCAGAAAAATTAATGCTTCACTTTCTTACATGGCAGCTTTAAAAATATTGTGCTATTATTTATATTTTGTCCCTATAGGGTAAAAATATAAGCGAACACGCATAATCTAATATAAATGTAATATATACATACATGTGTGCACATATATGCATAAATAGTATGAAAAATATGTGTAATAGCTGCTACAAAATATGCATTCATTTTTATGATATTTAGGTAAAAAGGAACCCAAGGCCCATAACTGTATTTTGTTTTAACTTTTTATTCGTTTCTTCACATACGATTCGCGCAGTGTAAAGCAGCTTACGCACACAAGTAAACGCACGCATACATTGACAGTTTGAGGTAGCTCCCTTTGTGCCTACCCCTGGTGTAGGCAAATGCCGTCGACCAATGAGAGCCATTGTGCGTGTAGGCAAATGCCGTCGACCAATGAGAGGCCCTTGTGCGTGTAGGCAAATGCCGTCGACCAATGAGAGCCATTGTGCATGTTGGCAATTGCCGTCGACCAATGAGAGGCCATTGTGCGTGTAGGCGAATGCCGTCGGCCAATGAGAGGCCATTGTGCGTGTAGGCAAATGCCGTCGACCAATGAGAGCCATTGTGCGTGTAGGCAAATGCCGTCGACCAATCAAAAGACGGCAATGTATGCGAAGTGCCCGCGTGGCCACCAATAACCTGTTCGGGCACTGTTATTGGGCATTTGATCGTTTTCTCGGCTTGTGTGTACATGCCGAAGTGCAGACGCGTTGATAAGGGTCATGTGGGGTCATTGTGGTTCTCGCTTGGGGATTTTTAGGTTCTTCAAGGGTAGGTGGCAAAGCGTGGTGGGGGTGGTGTGAAATGAAGGAGAGAGAGGGAAAAGCTCTATAAACAGGTGTTGCTGGCAGCTAGTGCAAGTTCTGTTAACAGCTGTTGCTAACGGTAACACGACCATCGATGAACGGATATCGATAATAGGGCTATCGATAAACAGATAATCGATAGGCGGATTATCGATAAACAAATTATCGATAACAAAAATCGATAACAGAATTATCGATAACCGAATTATCGATACTAAAAATCGATAAATAATTTATCGATACTAAAAATCGATAAACAATTTATCGATACTAAAAATCGATAAACAATTTATCGATACTGAAAATCGATAAACAATTAATCGATACTAAAAATCGATAAACAAATTATCGATACTAAAAATCGTTAAACAAATTATCGATACCAAAAATCGAGAACCGATTTATCGATACTAAAAATTAAAAAATTAATGAACCGCATTCGATATATAAACTATCGATAAATAACATTCGATAAAGGGCAATTGGAAAATGGATTCGCTGCAAAATCTGAAATCGCCGCAAATTTTATATTCGCTGCAAACTCAAATTCGCTGCACCATGAAGAAAATAGAGGAAAAAAGGGAAGAAAAAGGGGAAAAGAAGGAAAAAAAAGGAAAAAGAAAAGGAGGGGGAAAAAGGAAAAGAAAGGAAAGGAAAGAAAAAAAGGGAAAAAAAGGAAAAGAAAAAAAGGGAAAGGAGGGGAAAAAGGAAGGAAAAAGGGGGAAAAGGAAGAAAAAAGGGGGAAAAAGAAAAAAAGGAAGGAGGTTTGAAAAAGAAAAGAAAGGGAAAAAAAGGAAAGAAGGGGAAAAAGAGGGGAAAGGGGAAAAAAAAAGGGGAAAAAAAAAAAGAAAGGGGGAAGGAAAAGAAAAGAAAAAGGAAAAAGGAAAAGAAGGGGAAAAAGGGGAAGAGAAAAAAAGAAGGAAAAGAAAAGAAAAAAAAGAAAGGGGAGGAAAAAAGAAAAGAAGGGGGAAAAGAAAAAAAAGGGAAAGGAGAGGGAAAGGAAAAAAAGGGAAAAAGAAAAGGGGAAGAAGGAAAAGAAAAGGGAAAAGGAAAAGGAAAAGAAGGGGAAAAAGGAAAGAAGGAAAAAAAAGAAAAAAGGGGAAGCGGGGAAAAAGGAAAAGAAAAGAAGGGAAGGGGGAAGAGGAAAAAGGAAAAAAAGAAAAAAAAAAGGAAAAAGGAAAAGAAGGGAAGGGGAAAGAAGGAGAAGAAAAAAAGGGAGAAGAAAAGAAAAAAAGGGAAAAGGAGGGGGGAAAAAGGGAGAGGAAAAGGGGAAAAAAAAGAAAGGGGGTAAAAAGGAAAGAAAAGGAGAGGGAAAAGGGGGAAGAAAAAAAGTGTTTAATGCAAAACCGTTTGTGGCGCGTTGATAAGCTGCATTCTGTTTTAAATTTATGCCGCAATTGCATTTTCGAAACAGCCAGATCTAGATAAAAATGACTGAAATAGCGTCAGTGGTGTCAATGGCCACCACCTGTAGCAGCAAACAGTGAGCGCTTGATGCATAATTAAATATTAATTCCATGGTTGCCAAAAAAAGCAGTTTCCCTATTTCCCTACATATTCCCTCTATTTTTAAGCGCACTTAACACTTCCCTACATTTCTCCCTTTATTTTTGCTCATCACTACTTTCTTCCCTCTATTATATTGGCGCGCTTTGCAATGTACCAATATTTTATCAATAAAAAATTGGGAAATGCCGCTAACCAATGAGAGGCCATAGTGCGTGTTGGCAAATGCCGTCGACCAATGATAGCCATTGTGCATGTTGGCAATTGCCGTCGGCCAATGAGAGGCCATTGTGCGTGTAGGCCAGGAGGTAGGCGCCCATAGTCCGTGCGGGCACTTTTGCTCGGCAATTGCTCGTGTGGCCGTCTGTGTGCATGCCGATGTGAGCACGAAGTACAAGTTGAGAGCGTAAAAAAACAGCTAGTGTCGCATAGAATTTTGACGAAAGCAGTACTATGTCGCTTTGTTACGGAGCTACACGCAGAAAAATTAATGCTTCACTTTCTTACATGGCAGCTTTAAAAATATTGTGCTATTATTTATATTTTGTCCCTATAGGGTAAAAAATATAAGCGAACACGCATAATCTAATATAAATGTAATATATACATACATGTGTGCACATATATGCATAAATAGTATGAAAAATATGTGTAATAGCTGCTACAAAATATGCATTCATTTTTATGATATTTAGGTAAAAGGAACCCAAGGCCCATAACTGTATTTTGTTTTAACTTTTTATTCGTTTCTTCACATACGATTCGCGCAGTGTAAAGCAGCTTACGCACACAAGTAAACGCACGCATACATTGACAGTTTGAGGTAGCTCCCTTTGTGCCTACCCCTGGTGTAGGCAAATGCCGTCGACCAATGAGAGCCATTGTGCGTGTAGGCAAATGCCGTCGACCAATGAGAGGCCCTTGTGCGTGTAGGCAAATGCCGTCGACCAATGAGAGCCATTGTGCATGTTGGCAATTGCCGTCGACCAATGAGAGGCCATTGTGCGTGTAGGCGAATGCCGTCGGCCAATGAGAGGCCATTGTGCGTGTAGGCAAATGCCGTCGACCAATGAGAGCCATTGTGCGTGTAGGCAAATGCCGTCGACCAATCAAAAGACGGCAATGTATGCGAAGTGCCCGCGTGGCCACCAATAACCTGTTCGGGCACTGTTATTGGGCATTTGATCGTTTTCTCGGCTGTGTGTACATGCCGAAGTGCAGACGCGTTGATAAGGGTCATGTGGGGTCATTGTGGTTCTCGCTTGGGGATTTTTAGGTTCTTCAAGGGTAGGTGGCAAAGCGTGGTGGGGGTGGTGTGAAATGAAGGAGAGAGAGGGAAAAGCTCTATAAACAGGTGTTGCTGGCAGCTAGTGCAAGTTCTGTTAACAGCTGTTGCTAACGGTAACACGACCATCGATGAACGGATATCGATAATAGGGCTATCGATAAACAGATAATCGATAGGCGGATTATCGATAAACAAATTATCGATAACAAAAAATCGATAACAGAATTATCGATAACCGAATTATCGATACTAAAAATCGATAAATAATTTATCGATACTAAAAATCGATAAACAATTTATCGATACTAAAAATCGATAAACAATTTATCGATACTGAAAATCGATAAACAATTAATCGATACTAAAAATCGATAAACAAATTATCGATACTAAAAATCGTTAAACAAATTATCGATACCAAAAATCGAGAACCGATTTATCGATACTAAAAATTAAAAATTAATGAACCGCATTCGATATATAAACTATCGATAAATAACATTCGATAAAGGGCAATTGGAAAATGGATTCGCTGCAAAATCTGGAAATCGCCGCAAATTTTATATTCGCTGCAAACCTCAAATTCGCTGCACCATGAAGAAAATAGAGGAAAAAGGGAAGAAAAAGGGGAAAGAAGGAAAAAAAAGGAGAAAAGAAAAGGAGGGGAAAAGGAAAAGAAAGGAAAGGAAAGAAAAAAAGGGAAAAAAGGAAAAGAAATAAGGGAAAGGAAGGAGGGGAAAAAAGAGGAAGGAAAAAGGGGGAAAAGGAAGAGAAAAAAGGGGGAAAAAGAAAAAAAGGAAGGAGGAAAGGAAAGAAAAGAAGGGGAAAAAAGGGAAAGAAGGGGAAAAGAGGGGGGAAAGGAAAAAAAAGGGGAAAAAAAGAAAAAAAAGAGGGGAAGGAAAAGGAAAGAAAAAGGGAAAAGGAAAAGGAAGGGGAAAAGGAAGAGAAAAAAGAAGGAAAAAGAAAAAGAAAAAAGAAAGGAGAGGAAAAAGAAAAGAAGGGAAAAGAAAAAAGGAAAGAAGGGGGAAAGGAAAAAAGGGGAAAAGAAAGGGGAAGAAGGAAAAGAAAAAAAGGGAAAAGGAAAAGAAGGGGAAAAAGGAAA
>JAECWI010000241.1:0-13889 GCA_018150345.1 Drosophila equinoxialis
TATATTAAGTTTATCCATATGCAGATAAATTGCACAAAATGTGGTTGTTGCGGGGACATTGAGACTTTTTTTACAAAGAATTTATTATTTTATCCAACAGTAAAGGATTTTAGACCTTCTTAGACACTGGTAGAAATTTTTTTATAACACTCCTAAAGTTGAAATTTCGTAACAAGTTTTGTTTTTGATAGTCGATCAGAATTACACAGATTTTAAGACGCACACCTCTAACACCTCTAACAAATCAAGTCTACTAACACATAGTACCAGCCCGACTTTTTTAAATTGCATCTTCAGTTTTATCAATAATGTTTTTCTTTAAAAGTTATATACACTCAAAGTCAAACTTAAGAGCTTCAAATCGTCCGAATACTACAAAGTGGTTTTGTAAGTGCGAAGCTCTTACACTAACATTTCATAGCGCCTAAGGGTATGCACAAAAAGGTGGACTTCGTTGTTGTAGGCCTTACCAAATTTTTATACCCTTGCAAAAAGGGTATATTAATTTTGGTCAGAATGTGCAACGCATAGAACGAAGCATCTCAGACCATATAAAGTATATATATTCTTGATCAGCACGACGAGACGAGTTCAAATAGCCATGTCCGTCCGTCCGTCCGTCCGTCCGTCCGTCCGTCTGGATCAACGCGAACTCCTCCGAGGCCGTAAGAGCTACAGAGCTGAATTTGCACGTAGGCTTGTATATACTGCAGGCATTGTATATCTCGGATTCAGCCGGATCGGACCACTATATCATAGTAGCTCCCATACAAACGTCAAAGTCACGAACAGTGACTTTTCTCAATAACTTCGTTATTTTATCAGCAATTGTCATAAAAGTTGGTAATTGTCAGTTTTGTATTCTGATTAATAATTGTGACAAAATTGATCAAGATCCTAGATAAAATAGATATCCCCTACAAAAACCAAGTCACGGGGGAGGCCATATAACACCCCTCCCAAACAAAACAGTGACTTTCTCAATAACTTCATTAATTTTAAAGCTATTGTCATAAAAGTTGGTATTTGTCAGTTTTGTGTTCTTATTTGCCAAATTTGATCAAGATCGGGTGACTATATCATAGACCTCCCATAGGAACGATCGGTCGAAAACAGTGACTTTTGTCAAAAAGTTCGTTATATCCTATGCTAAGATTGAAGGCCGTTCTTTCGCAAACATTAGACTTTTGGATAAAAGTTTTTACACTTTGATGGCTATGGGTAAGGAAAGAATTACCAAAACAGTTGCAAGGGTATACAAACTTCGACGCGGTCGAAGTTAACCCCCGGCCCTCTGGTTCACTTCATTTTGTTGCTGTAATTCCCAATTGATTCTAGCGTTGAAGACATGGTATGGCTATTGCAATTTCGAAGTTCTTTAGCAAAGTCTGCTGATAATAGAACTTGGTAGTTCTTAAGTAGCTACACACACAACCTGCTCACCTTTTCGTGTTGCCTTTGAAATAATCTTCTTTTGGACGATTGATCTCGGAACCGAGCGTTCCTAGGGAGCTATATGATATAGTCACCCGATCTTGATCAAATTTGGCACAGTCATTAGTAAGTGTAATAAACTTACCAATATTAAGTTATAAGGAAAAATCACTGTTTCTAACTTTGCCGTTTGCATGGGAGCTATATGATATAGTGATCCGATCCGGCTGTTGCAGTATATACAAGCCTACGTTCAAAATTTCAGGTCCATAGCTCTTACGGTTTAGGAGGAGTTTGCGCTGATCCAGACGGACGGACGATATTTTTCTGACATGGCTATTTGAACTCGACTTGTCATGCTGATCAAGAATATATATACTTTATATAGTCTTAGATGCTTCCTTCTATGCGTTGTAGCACTTCTAACTTTTGGTTAATATACCCTGTTTACAAGGGTGTAATATCAAAGAAGGTAACTTCGGCTATTCCGATTTATATTATCCGATTAGATTCATATTTTCGGATCTGAGATTTTATACCCAATACTATCATATTGGTAAATTTCATGGGAATACTAAAGCAAAAAAAAAATTTGCAAAAATATTTCTTTAAGAACTATACGATATATTAATCCGATCCCAATAATATCCAAACTTCATCTTACCCGGGTAATAATAAAAAATGTTCTTGTCTTAATCTATATACAAAAACAACGTCGAGATTGTTACAACACTCATAACTTGTGTAAAATTGTTCAATTACAATTGTTACAAATTCAACGCCAGTTTTGCCATCGCATTGGATTCGAAACACTCCGCATTAAAGATGATCATATGAGACGAATGCGCAATGGCGCACAAACGCCCTTTGGAAGCATTGGACCGAACATGAAAAGATCTACGCAATGACTCGAGAGCTTTTGTTGGTTCAATAATTTTTATTATCTGGCAAATTCCGACAAACACTACCAGTAATTCCAAGATCTATTGCTGTCTGTCCGCGATTGACTGCTGAACGGGAAGAGCTAAGCCAAGGCATTGGGGAGGGACATTCATAGTCCATGACTTGTTACTTAGCTCGCAGCAATGCTCGCAGTTAGCCCTAGCTGCTGTGATCATAGAGTCCCTGCGTCGCGCTGAACGTCAGCGCAAGCAGTATTCAAACTCTAGATGAGTATCTAGATGAGGCTTTTATGCCATCTCCCCATCGTGCAACAGCAACAGCTTCAACTACAACAGCAGAAATCAGACCCCGGCAAGAATGTTAAAAAGCCACGCGCAATTTATATGGTTAACGTTAATAACATTTCTGACATTTTTAACAGTCTGAGCAATGCCAGAGACTGCCAAAATTACTGTAGGCGAGACGTTGTCTGCTAGAATGTGCAGGCGATCATGCCACCACCGATTGCCAGTAACGAGTTGAAAACCCCAAATGCGCTAATTGTGGTCACATAGCCAGCTGCACGTATATAAAGCTAAGCTTAGTGAAATTTTAATTTCCAAGAAAGCTTTAGTTAAAATTATCTAATTCAACAACAACCTATGCAACAGCATCAACAACAACATCTAACTAAAACCCAAAATCTTAACAGAATCAACAGGAACTAGGCCAGCAGCAGCATCAGCAGCAGAGTTTGGACTTTCAGCTAATATTGCAGTATCCGTCATCAGCCAATCTACAATAACAATCATCCCCATTGGTTCTTATTAACAAGCCAAAGCAGCAGCAGAAGCAACGGCAATTAAAACTCTACCAACATCAACCAGCCACAACCAACAAATTTTTTTTTTTTTTTGTTTAACGTTTAATATATATTTGTTGAACCTACTCTGAAATTAGAGCCTAACAACAAGTTTGAGATATTTTTCTTAATCTAGTACTTATGATATATCCAGGGGATATTGCAGGCGGCCCTAATCATTTATTATTGGGTTGGTGTGTCATTTCTTTTTAAGACGAGTTCTATTATTAGTTCGCGTAAGGGAATTGGCAAGAACATTAGAGTGTACATCCAGTTTCACAGAATACTTTAGTTGTTGACTACCTATTTCATATTTTACGCTAGGTATATTTAGATCATTTTGAATGTTGTCGTTCCGTATGTACCACGGAGCCCCAGTGATTGATCTTAAAATCTTCGACTGCGCCCTTTGTATAATGTCGATATTGCTGGTACTTCCATTTCCCCATAGTACGGCGCCGTAAGTCCAGATGGGTTTCAGTACGGAGTTGTAAACTACTCGCTTTCAGTTTAAGCTGTGACTTTTTGCCTCGATGTGCTTGCGCCAAGTTAGTCTTCTATCTAGGTGGATACCAAGGTAAGTGACATCCGCGGCTTGAGGAATTGGTACGTTGTTTAGCATTATAGCTGGACAGTTTCTTCTGTTAAGCGTAAATGTAACCTGTTTGCATTTCTGCTCGTTGAC
Organism: Drosophila equinoxialis; assembly: GCA_018150345.1. Lineage (NCBI taxonomy): Eukaryota > Metazoa > Arthropoda > Insecta > Diptera > Drosophilidae > Drosophila > Drosophila equinoxialis. The sequence goes on from JAECWI010000241.1 coordinate 3,864, forward strand.
CCGGATACGCCAGGTTGCTAGCCATTCCTCTACCACCTTGAGGTGTTCCTCTAATTTTGCAGAGGCTTGTATTGGGCATTTGGATCTGCTGAGGATTGCCGTGTCATCGGCAAAAGTGGACGTTGAAGTCCTAAACTCGTTGGTAAGTCTGCAGTGTACAGCAGGTAGAGCAATGGGCCGAGTACACTGCCTTGCGGTACACCAGCTTCGATTTCAAAGTCAGCCGAGACGGAGCCATTACATCTTACAGCGAATTTTCTATTGTATAGGTAAGATTCCATGAGTTTGTGGGTGTACTGTGGGAGGTTCTGCCGGATTTTGAACATTAGACCCTCCAGCCAAACTCTGTCGAAAGCCTGGGCAACGTCGAGAAAGACAGCCGTACAGTATTCTTTTAGTTCGAATGCTGTTCGTATTTCGGATGTTATACGATTGACTTGTTCAATTGTCCCATGTTTTTCGCGGAAGCCGAACTGGTGTGAAGGGATTGTGTTCTCCGATGCCAGAAATGAGTTTAGACGAATCTGCAGGACCTTTTCAAAAAGCTTCGAAAGACATGGCAGCAAACTAATTGGCCTATAGGATGATGGTTGGGTTTTGTCCTTTCCCACTTTAGGAATCATGATGATAGTGGACCTTTTCCATGCTCTTGGGAAGTAGCCAATTCTTATTATAGCGTTGAACATTTTGCAGATGTATTGTATGGCGATGGTAGGGAGTTCTAGGATCATTTTCGGTGTGATTAGGTCATGGCCAGGGGCTTTGTTCGGCTTTATGTGGTTTTTAATAACTGCAGTGATCTCATCCGATTGGAGTTCCGAGTACTCACTATCCGTTAATGTGCTTGAAGGGGGAAGTACAAATGAGTTTGATGTTGGATTTGGCTGGAAAACCATTTTAAGGTGTGTGGCAAATACGGATGCCCTCTCTTCGTCACTGCGGGCCCATCCACCGGTAGGATCCCTTATTGGTGAAACTGTCTCTGTAGGAGCGCTTAAAGTTGGGTGGGCTTTCCACAGAGGATGTTTAGTGCTGGATGGACTGAGCTTTTTCTATGTATTTCCTTTGAGCCCAGATTTCCTCTTGTCTTAACTCCTTGGAGAGGTTGCGGCTGGCATGCCTTAGGCGAAGTTTTGCTGCTGGTGATCGAGTAACCTGCCATTCTCTTCTTAGACGTCGTTTTTCCGTTACTAATTGTTCTATCCGCCGGTCTAGGCCTGGCAGCAGGTTTAGCGTAAGTAGAGGCATGTAGAGTAGATACTCTTGCTGCAGCTCCCATCATCGACTCAAGTGTAGAGACGCACATGTCAATGTCCTCTGCAGCATCCAGTTTTCGGCGAACAGTCAATGTGGGCACTCATGTACATTTTAGATTTAAGCCAATTTGTTTTGTTGTTTGTAAGTATATATGGGCGATCAAGTACTGGAGGTCTTGTTAACAGTGTGAATAGCACTGAGAGTGATCGGAGGTTAAATCTAGCAGTGTTTCCGCAGTGATCCGATTACGCGGAATCCTCTTGGTTACTGCGAAATCAATCAAGTCAGGCACTTTCGTGGATCTGTGGGCCAATAAGTAGGCCTACCCGGTGAGACCAACCATCTTATTGAGTGGGTTGACTATTGTGTTGTACAACTGCTTGCCTTTAGGATTTACCAGGCGAGATCCCCAGTGCGTATGTTTGGCGTTATAGTCCCCTGCTGCAATGAAGCGTTCTCCGAGTGTGTTAAAGAAACCGGTGAATTCCTTTTCAGAGATTGAGAAGCGTGGAGGGCAGTACAGGGCAACCAACGTAGTGTTGCCGCAGCTGGTTTGGTTGCTTGAAGATGCTGTGTTTCGAATCTGTTGAGGAACGAGTGTTTTATACGGTTTTTGATTAGGATACCAGTCCCGCCATGAGCTTTTCCGTCTGTATGGTTTGTTCCGTAGAAGGCATATTTTGGTATTTGAAAATAATTTTTGATGTTAAATGTGTTTCAGATATCAGCATGACGTCAATTTCACTTGAGTCTAGGAATAGTTGCAGTTCATTTTTGTGTTTGGAGACGCCGTTAGCATTCCAAAGACATAGTCTTAGGGAAGCCATTATTTATTCTCGATAATACCTCCGGTGTAGTTTTGGAGGCGTTGAAGGTGATTTTTGGTCCAGCTGGGGGTTTACGCCCGTTTAGGTGCGATTTAAGATCCTTGAAGACAGGACATCCCCTGTAGTTGGCTGTGTGGTTCCCTCCACAGTTTATTTATTTATTTATTTATTTATTTTACGTCAACGAACACAGCAGTCGACGAAAAGCTTAACCTAAAATAATTAATTTAAGAAGGTAGCTTAGCTTTATGCACACTAACATCCCCGACATCCCAGACCCGTTGGAGGTGTTTTATTTGCAACGAAGGTGCCAGCTATGCCCCGATCCACAGCCAATGTGGTCAGGGATGAGTTGCACCCAACCCATATCCAGTCCAGAATACTTTCAGTGGTTACGCTGTAGATAATTAAAAAGTATAGCGCGAAGAGAAGTGACAGATAGATGAGGAGAAATAAGGTGAGAAAGGTTGTTAAAAGATTCGCAAAGAACACGAAGAGGTTCGTGAAGAGAGTAGTTAGTCAGACATCTACTAAGGTGAAGAGGAAAAAAGTTTCTGGTCCGATGTGAGGGAACACAAAAATATAGCGTATCTAGTAAATTGGTAGAACTGACTTCGCCGTTGACTACTTTATGTAGAAAGAGAATCCCAAATACGAGCCTACGGTTGTAAAGTGAAGGAAGATTAATAAGAAGAAGTCTGTCAGAATAAGAAGGTAGGCGAAGATTCGGGTCCCAATTAAGACCGCGTAACGCAAACTTAAGGAATTGCTTCTGTACCGATTCAATACTACGCTGGTGAACATCATATTGAGGGTTCCACACTGGTGAGCAATATTCTAGAGTAGGGCGAACTAACGAAGTGTATAAAACCTTTGTCACATATGGATCATCAAATTCTTTGGCCCAACGTTTAATGAAGCCAAGAAGACTGCATGCTCTATTAACAATTGAAGATATATGAATATTAAAAAAGAAAGTTTTGGGTCAAACATAACGCCTAAGTCATTTAAATGATGGTACACAATCTAACAGAACAGACTTAATAGAGTAATGAGCTAGGAACGGCGACAAACGACTGAAAGTCATAAAAGACCATTTAGAGGGAATTAGGTAATTTATTAACGTGACACCAAACACAGAACGCATCGATATCTGATTGCAAGTACTGTTGGAAAGAAGGATCATTATATGAATAACAAATCTTGACGTCATCCGCAAACATGAGCACGCGAGAATGAGCCAAGGCCAAAGGCAAATCGTTTATAAACAAGGTAAATAACAGTGGGCTCAGATGACTGCCTTGGGGGACACCTGACGTAACTCGAACAGTTTTAGATATCGAGGAACGAAAAGACACCTTTTGGGTTCTGCCAATAAGATACGACTTTAACCAAGCCAATGGTTTCGGGGAAAAACCCATGATGTTAAGTTTCATGAGAAGCATAGAATGATCAACCGTATCGAAAGCCTTACTAAAGTCAGTATAAATAACATCAGTTTGACACTTTTTACGGAAGCCATGGTGTACAAGGGTAGTCAATTCTAAAAGGTTGGTAAGCGACGAACGACCTTTCATGAAGCCATGCTGACAAGGAGAAATAGTGGATCTGGATAGGTGTTGAAGGGAAGACGTAATAATTTTTCTCAAACAGCTTAGGTATTGCCGAAAGTTTGGCAATGCCACGGTAGTTAGAAATATCCGATTTGTTACCCTTTTTAAAAAGCGGAATAATAAAAGACTCCTTCCAAATATCAGGGAAAGCGACAAGTCTCACTCGATATAAGAAATAACCGAGATAAAGGCTTAGATAGGGAAATCGAACACATTTTAAGGGTGCAACTAGGTATATTATCAGGCCCGGGTACGAAGGAAGACGTCATAGATGACAAGCTAGAGATAATACAGTCTTCAGTAATATTAGGAAAAAACATACAATTTAAATGTGGAATTGTGAAGGGATAAGGTGTGGGATCCGAAGCAGTAGGAGAATAAGTCGACTGAAGAATTTAGCAAACAGATCTGCAATATCTGAATCACTATTAGCAGTCTGGTCATTAAGTCTGAAGGTGGAAGGTATAGTAAATTAGAACTGTCTTTTTGGAATTAACAAAGGCATTTTATCAAATTAGGAGAATTAAGGAGCAGAACACAGAAATTTACTGCACACCCATATCTCAGCACTCCAAGATCAGAAATGACCAATCAAAAGAGAAAATTAAGGCTGTTAAGAAGATTGGAAATTTGTTTTACGAAAACATCTACGACGACGAGAATTTGAGATGTTATTGAATGAATTATTAACGGAATTGTAAGAAATAGTAATTTCAATGGTACAGGGTGATAAGTATCTTCAGGCTTCACTAGGGCTGTGTTTGTGATACAGCACTAACAGTGGGATCAGAGACAAAACAAGATCGAGGATTCTTTTTAAAAGAGTGTTAGAATTCAACTGATATAGCGGACATTCAAGGAGTAGGCTCTCTAAGAAAAAACATAATTGAGATTAGTGAATTAAGAAAGATAGATTATCATCAGCAAGCCAAGAAACATTAGACTTAATTGGCCTATAGCTAAATCACCTAAAGCATACACCATCACGATCTTTAAGACGAACTAAAAATAGTTCCCAAAGCATCAGCATGGTGCATGTAGATCGTGATATCAGAAGTTGGAGGAATATATGAACAAGGGGAAATTAAGCGTAAGGGATGAACACGTGTCACTCGACCCAAATAAACCTCACCCTAAGGGGAGATCAATCGGCACAACATTTGCACAGATTCGAGTTGACAGCAATAAGTACTCCACCGCCACGTCGACCAACAACGATAGCCTATAAGAATAAAGTTATTAGAAAGAATTTCACTATCCAAACAGAAGACCCCAAGGTTGGGAAGCTGAATAGTCAACCCCGAAAATGTTAAGCTATCAGAATAATTTAGAGAGCTTGGTAGAAGTCCTCTTACATTTTGATAGTGAATGCAAAGACTAGACGTTATTAGTTTTTGAAGCAGAAGATGCATTAGGAAGGTGGACAGGCAAAGGGCGGGAGCGCTTATTGGGCGCAAATTCGTGTACAACTAGGCCCTCTGGCCAAAAGTTAGGGGTCAACCATAGCTGAGAAATACTCATTTGGTACAGTAATTTTAAAAGAGGAGATTTCGCGAGGCCTAGAAAACTTAAACTTTTGAATTAAAACCTTAGCAGGGCATATATTACCAATGTAAGCTGCCACAGACGATTCAGAAGTATCTGGAGCAAGCCTAGAGATAAATAATTGTTTACGATGGGGCACTACAGTTAGTGGAGGCGGAGGAGCATTGGGATCCGCAAGTGATTGAAAGCCAGCATGATCCAGTAATTGATCAGAGTTCCCGTGAGGGATAGATTGAGGTACACCAGGGCTTGTAATGGGTACATCAATCTGAAAAAGAAGAGCATAAAGAGGGACAAGAAGATGGTGTAGGCGAAAGTAAAATGGGAGAAGATGTAATAGAAAGTGCAGGCGACTGCTTATGAGGCAACTCAAGGGTACATTTCTTGGGCAATTCCTTAGAAGGTGAACCAAACTTGAATTGCGACAATAAATGTATGCTAGAGTCACACTCATTAGACAGCTGTTTGGCCATTTTATTAAGAGAAAGAAACTTTAAACGAAGATCCCTATACATTCGGCTAAAATCAAGCTGCTGGCTGGCACAAGATGGGCAAATCCAGCGCATTAAGCCAAGCTCAGGCTTAGACACAGACAAACCAAAAAATTTGTCGTAATCACGGCCGTTGAGGCCAGCACATTTTAAGTGAATAAGATTATCGCAAAGCCAACACGATATTGCTCTATTCTGATCGTCAAAACGATCAGAATGCTTGCAATTGGGTAGACAACAAGCCATTGAAAAACCAAAATAAATACAAGGCAAAAAAAAAACAAAAAAAAAAAATATACAGAAAAATTTAAACTGCATAGTCTTAGTGCGACGTTGTTTCTGTCCTTGGTGCAAGTGCCATCTTTATGATGTTCGCCGCAGCCAACACACACTGATCTAAGATTGCAATTGTTAGCGGTGTGGTTGTATTCCTGGCAGTTTTTACACTGAGGTGGTTGGTATATCTTATGAGGCTCCTCTACGGTTATTCTTCTGTGCAATAGGAGCTGAAGGTTGTAGATTGGATGCACTTCATTTGGCTTCGTCCGCTTTGCATCTGGTCGGAGCTCGATTTTTACTGCTTTTTAGTTGGTAGGTATAGAAGTTGATGTTAGCATTACGGAGGTACTTTTCGATGATGCGGAAATTGTCCTCAGTTTGGGTTTGACATTTAATTTCTTTTATGTTGCCCCTGTTGAGAGGGGTTACAACAAAGTTATTTGCTCCTACTGTTTCTACTAGCTTCGAAATCAGGACGCTGCAGTTGGCTCCGCGGATGTATAAAGGGGGTGGTCTAGCCGATTTAACTTTATCTACAGCGCCGGCTTAATCGTCTTGCTGATCGGCAAGAATTTTAAAGCGATTCCCGCTTAGAAGTACTACTCGTTCATTTGGTTTGGTTATTTTCGGCGTATTGCCACTTTTTTCTTTTGCGGGCTTAGCTTCCGCTTAGTTATTTTAATATATCTATCCATTCCAGTTTGGACAGAAGGCGTTGGGTTTATTGTCGTGGCTGACTCTGGGCGACTTATCGTTGACGGCTTTAGGCAGGTCAATACTTCGGTAGACGTTGCAGTAGTTGCTGTCAACGAGCTGACGGTGCTGGTCGGTGCAATCGGTGACCCAGTTGTCGATATTGATGGAGAAGCACACTGCTCTCTCCACGGTAAATTGTTGTGGATTGCTGAGTTGCTGGTGGGGATCGGGGGAGCCTTGGGCCCGAATTGGTGGACATGGCTTTTCCAGGCTTTCCTGTTGCAACTTAGTATTTATTGCTATTAGAACTAATAGCAATATGATTGTAAATAGGCGTCTCTGTGGTGACTGAGAGCCCTACAAAATTTTTGCAAACGCGGTCTTTTTATTTTTTACACTAAATTTTGCGGAGTGCATTAAAAAACACGTCTGCACGCGGCGGCGGTTGAATTGAACAAAATTCCAACAAATGGAGGTCAAGAATTGTGAAACAAAAATTGAAACTACTAAACGTGAAGCAGCAGCAACATCCTTACAATTTTTTTTGCAATAAATTCTAAGCCTGATGGTGTTTTTTTTTAATAAGAACGATCAGCAAACTCAGCAGCAACTAGCCCAACAACATCAGCCTTACTACGCACAACAATAACAACATATGAATGCAGCAGCAAGAACAAATTCCCCAAACAGCAGCTCAGGTTTGGGAGGCCATAGATGACATCAAAAATTTTAAACAGCAACTTGTGTCTATTTTGCAGCAAATAAACATTATCATGACTTAACTTAAGCCAATGGCAGAAATGAAGTCCAATCTGACTAACAAGCACTCGGATAAATTTTGATTAGATCACTTGGCATCTCCCTAATCGAACTATGTATGTACACGTATGATTTACAACTATTCTTTTGAATGCACCTATGGTTAAAAGTTTATCCATATGTAGGAATATGAGGTTATGCGCTTAAAAAGTTAAATTGCACAAAATGTGGTTATTTGTGGACATTGAGAATTTTTTTTTACAAAGAATTTATTATTTTATCCAACAGTAAAAAGTTTTAGACTAGACACTGGTAGACATTTTTTTATAACACTCCATAAGGTTGAGATTTCGTAACAAGTTTTGTTTTTGATAGTCGATCAGAATTACACAGATTTTAAGACACACACCTCTAACACCTCTAACAAATCAGTCTACTAACACATAGTACAAGCCCGACTTTTCAAATTGCATCTTCAGTTTTTTCAATGTTTTTCTTTTAAAAGTTATATACACTCAAAGTCAAGCAAACTTAAGAGCTTCAAAATCGTCCGAATACCACAAAGTGGTTTAGTAAGTGCGAAGCTCTTACACTAACATAGCGCCTAAGGGTATGCACAAAAAGGTGGACTTCGTTGTTGTAGGCTTTACCAAATTTTTTCGCTTCATTTTGTTGCTGTAATTCCCAATTGATTCTAGCGTTGAAGACATGGTATGGCTATTGCAATTTCGAAGTACTTTAGCAAAGTCTGCTGATGATAGAACTTGGTAGTTCTTGAAATAGCTATACAGACAACCTGATGAACTTTTTCGTGTTGCTTTTGAAATAATCTCCTTTTGGACGATTGATCTCGGAACCGAGCGCTCCTAGGGGAGCTATATGATATAGTCACCCGGATCTTGATCAAATTTGGCACAGTCATTAGTAAGTGTAATAAACTTACCAATATTAAGTTATAAGGATAAATCACTGTTTCTAACTTTGCCGTTTGCATGGGAGCTATATGATATAGTGATCCGATCCGGCTGTGCAGTATATACAAGCCTACGTTTAAAATTTCAGGTACATAGCTCTTACGGTTTAGGAGGAGTTTGCGCTGATCCAGACGTACGGACGATATTTTTCTGACATGGCTATTTGAACTCGACTTGTCTCGACATGCTGATCAAGAATATAAATACTTTATATAGTCTTAGATGCTTCCTTCTATGCGTTGTACACTTCTAACCTTTGGTTAATATACCCTGTTTACAAGGGTGTAATATCAAAGAAGGTAACTTCGGCTATTCCGATTTATATTATCCGATTAGATTCATATTTTCGGATCTGAGATTTTATACCCAATACTATCATATTGGTAAATTTCATGGGAATACTAAAGCAAAAAAAAAAATTTGCAAAAAATATTTCTTTAAGAACTATACGATATATTAGTCCGATCCCAATAATATTCAAACTTCATCTTACCCGGGTAATAATAAAAATGTTCTTGTCTTAATCTATATACAAAAACAACGTCGAGTTTGTTACAACACTTATAACTCTAGATCTGCTGGACCAATTTTCACGGTTTTTGATTTGTTGGATATGTGTCCGCCCCGAATAGCAGAATATATCTTAATTTACGAATACTTTGATTTCGGATCTGTAAAATTTTTTTGTTAAAATCTGTAAAACAAAGCGTGCGTTGTACTAAATTATTTCAATAAATGCGCCCTAGTACAAGTCCAAGTCCAAGTACAATTGTTACAAATTCAACGCCAGTTTTGCCATCGCATTGGATTCGAAACACTCCGCATTAAAGATGATCGTATGGGACGAATGCGCAATGGCGCACAAACGCCCATTGGAAGCATTAGACAGAACATGAAAAGATCTACGCATTGACTCTAGATCTTTTGTTGGTTCAATAATTTTATTATCTGGCAAATTCCGACAAACACTTCCAGTAATTCCAAGATCTACTGCTGTCGACCGAAATAAACGTTTGCCTTAAATAATCAAATCTGTGGCGACATGTAAACAAATTTCAACTGCTCATGTTTTCTCGAAGCATTTGCTGAATTTCGGTAATGCCCCGTGCTCCTGTTGACGAATCGGGCGGTTTGATTTCATTTCCTCCAAATTTTTGCAATTGTGTCTCATTTTCATTTCCTCCAAATTTCTGCAATTTCGTCCTAATTAAAAGATGAGCTTTGTATTTATTGCTAACCCCAAAAAAAAAAATTGGTTAAGTGTGCGAGCAATTTTTATAATTCAAAAAATCCAAATCGTAGGTACTCTGTATTCATTCAAATCTGCTGGCTGTGTAACAAAATGCTAAGAAATTTAAACCAACCAAAACTGCAATGGATTGCGTTTGGTGATAAGAAAACTTATGAGCAATGTGATTCAGGCGTCGATACTCAAAGATAAAAATTCAAAGATGAGGGACTTATTCCAAGGATTCCGATGATCCAACAGACATGCCCTTTGATAACAAACGAATTTAATTTTCCGATTCGTCATGCCTTTACCAAATCACAGGGCCAAATGGTCAATTTTACGTGGCATGCTCAC